>RJWM01010092.1:0-64917 GCA_004363535.1 Dasyprocta punctata | reverse complement strand
AAATATCTTAATAAATAGATTGTCTTCAAAGACCAGAATAGAGCTAGGAAATCATTGATCTTAGAAGAAATAGAAACAAACTTATATTAATCCTAAAACTTAAGCTTCTAAAAAACTGAATTGGGTATAATTGAGAAGATAGAAGATTTCCCTTCACAGAAAATAAAAAGTTATATTTTGTGCTTCCTTTGCTGCATTTCCTCCTTTTGTTTTCTTTTGTAGGCATTCCTTTGCCAGTTGAGTGGTATTTACTATTTATCAAAAATAACATGTATTGTGTTAGTATTCCAAATGGTCACCAAGGAATAAATTGAAATAATGGAACTGTGCAGCGCACAAAAAGTAAAATGTATTTGTGAATTTCTAACAATTATTTTGAGTAGGCAAATTCCTCAATAATGATTTAAATTTATTTATAGCAAGGTAAATGGGAACTAAACCAAACTATCTAGGAGTTCTTTGTAATCATGTATGATTAGATCTTAAGAAAAATTTTGTTTAATTTAAACTTTAAAAAATGTTAATTTTTATTAGTATATTCTTGGACTGGATAATAATTACATTCATATTTGGGAGTTCTGACATAGGCATAACTCATCTTAGTTGTTTTAGTTTCCCTTCCCCCTCCTCCATCTCTTGATCCAAATAGGTATTATTGATCAAATTTTCCAGTCTTTTCATTTTAAAAGAAAATATGTTAGAGATGTAAATGAGTTTTTTTAAGATACAGATAGGTTTGATGCTCTTTTCAGTATCATAACTAGTACCTTTATTTAGGTTGACTGTAAATGTAATATTTATGTAATACATGTTTGCTCTTAAAACAAATATTTGAAAACTTCTTTAACTATGAAGTCAATATAAAACAGAAAATGATTAAAGCTATTCTACTTAGAATCACTGGGTTATTTGACTAAAACTAATAAGAAGCAAAATGATAAGGTTTTAACACATAATCATGGTACTTTCCAAAACATATAATTTTCTTCATGCTTTCTGACTACAGTTTTACAAACATATACAATAGACATTAGCTTCACATAATATCTCAGGAGACAAAAATTAAGGGAATACATTTTAGCAACCATTTAAAATTAAATTATTGATAGAATTTCCATGTGTATTTGTATCTGTCTATCTTTATGATTCATCTCCTCATAGCTTGTTTGCATTGAGATTGAAAAGTCATAGCAGCCAAATAGATGCTACTTGGTTTTTTCTGATGAATCATATAAAGAAGCTTCTATAAACAGAGGACTGCTTTGAGTCAGTGATTTTGTTATGATGGTAAGACTTTGTCAATGTGAAATTTGTCTAATTTGATCTAACTCCCTTAAAGCGGCTGGGACTTGCTGCATATAGGTCTAAGTTTGTCATTTTACCACCTTTTCTTTTAAGTGAAAGAAAAAAATAGAGCAATTCATCTGGTCTCTGTCTATAATCCTTGCAAATTTCACTTTGTACAGATACAAGGTAGATATATAAATGTATGCCATCCTGTGACTCTCATCTCACATGAGGTTAATACAGTATTATTATTACAAATAATTGTAAAAGAAGAGCTGAATATGTTGATGACTAACTTACCCAAAGGATAGTCAGCAAATCTCACATATCTGTGAACAGTTGTCTTTGAATAAATTCCTCACTGATCTGCTCAACTCATCCACTGTAGAAAGACAAGTATTACCCAACTGAACATATAGTATAGTCAATTGTTAACTACTAATTTTAGTAAACCACCATTAAATCTCTCAATTTTCTTTTTTGGTCAAAAGTGTCCTAATCTGTAAAAGTGATATCTAACTGTTCAATTATATTACTTGCCAATTTCCTTTAGAATAGGCTAAAAGAAGCAGAGCGACAAAAGTTTTCTGTGAACTGAAAAAAAGAATTCCCTTATCATTTTTAAACAACTATACTGAGTGAAAAGTTTTATTTAAATAACCCATGAATGGAAGGATGATGTAGTTATAACTACTGAAATGGAATATATTGATTTTGGGGGAAGGAAATCCTGAGACAATACCTCAAAGTACAGAATAGAAGAAATTGATGATCTATCTTAAGATTCATGGCAGAAATCTGAGAAGAAAGTTATTCTGAAACAGCACTGTCAACCCTTAAGGGTACATAGACTACCCTTAATTGATTGCTGAGTCTATCATCATATTACACAGACCATTATTTGATCCCCAGTCATCTTAATCGTACTGAGCTGTCAGAAACAGCTGCTTCATATTCTCAACATAAAACATGCCAGTATCACTAGATAGCTACGTCACAACAATTTCCATATCCATATCTCAACCAGTCCATGAGGTGAATGGATTCTAACTGACTAGTCATATAGAGAAACACAATATGCTACATTGACTGACCTCAGGCAAGCATTCCAAAATTAAGGACATTTATTAGGCATTTATAGTGAACTATATTGCTAGAAGGTCAGCTTGGAGGTCTTCTTCATTTGTGCTCTAAACTAAAATAGGTCATGCTTCAGAGGCTCTAATAATTAAAAATACGGCTTCTGTTTTAGCCTCACTTTGCATAATCCCAGGATTGTATGTATGTGTGTGCGTGTGTGTGTTTGGGTGTGCATGCGCACATGCATATGTGTGCGTAAACCAGTTATTGGCTTGTGTCACTATTGGTAACTCAATGGCTTACATTTTAGATATGGCTGTATATCTGTTCAAGTTGCAAAGTCATTAGGTCATGGAACCCTCAGGTGAATGTAAAGATCTCTCCAAATTTAAACTGTAATCAGCTATGTAGACAAAGTGGAAGGTTAACACATTTTTTATGTGTACCCTATAAGATATTATCCCTACAGTGTAGATCATTAATCTAAAAGTTACAATTAAACTTGTTCCTTATTTTAGCTAATTTTTGTAGGAATACCACATTGACACTGGAAGGCATTCAGGTTGGTTTTCACTTATTAGTCAGAATGACAGAAGAATGATAATGTTGGCCTAGATTTCCTCCCTATAGGTCAAAATAAAATCTGGAGTATTGTTACTCACTTCTGTTTAGTGTAGATTAATGTCTTGGGAAAGCAGGGAAATTTAGTGTGGAAATTCATTGGAAAAGGCACATATATAACTTACTAAGGTAGTTACTGGTGGTTCATAGAAATTATTCAGCTGAGTATGTGTAGGACATTAAAAACTTGGGCGCCATCAGTACTCATGTTGACTTCAACCTGCTGTTTGAGGCCCCTTGACAGTAGCCTTAATTGAAGGTAACTTGGCAGATATGGTCTTTAGTTTTTCAGGCAAGATTAATCAGAATAAGCTAGAAAGTCACATGCTCATGGGCAACTTTATCTGAAGTCACACAAAATAAAATTGAAAGATGCATGTGGTTAAGCCATTTCTTGGAAGGCAGTGACTATTTTTTTATAAATCATCTTTTCAAGCATGGTCATATGATATTTAGAATTGAAATCCATAGTATCTCCTTTAACTCCATGATAGTGGTAACTGATATTCTCTTCCAGAGAAGAGGGTATACATACTCCTTATTAAAAAAGCTGTTCCCTATTCTCCATATTCCTGTCCTGTAACAGCTCAGTACATTAGGTTAATTCTATTTGTGCCCTTTCTTACTGACTCTCTTCTCCTAGTCTTGAAGACTAGGAGAACTAGTGACAGTATGCTCATGTTCATGTTACTTACTGTGCCATTAATAAGTAACTCCCTTGTTTCTCTCAAACCAGGGGTTTCCTGTCTTCCTTCAAAATCAATGAAAACATGTCAAGCTAATGTATGAGTGGGCAGTAGGTAAAGTTTCAGATCTTTCAGATTTCTTGACACACTTGTGTAATTTATAGACTACACAGTTATCTAGAAAATAACATGACTATTTCAAATGAGTCATGTTGAAATTCCCGTATACATATCTGTCTGAAATTTCACTATAAAACCATCATTTATATATGCCTAAACCAACCAAAACCATAGATTCAACAGTTTTAAATGATAAAAAATATAAAAATGCATATTATACCTTTAGAAGCTAGCTCATTATTTAGTGACCTTGTTAACACTGAGTTTTGGTAATATATTTAATTTTTCTCCAAGTACTCTATTTAATGTTAGAAGCTTTTTTCTAGTTTAAACTACAGCTAATGATTCCCAAAAGGAGATAAAATTGGTATTTGTGTAGTTTTAGTAAAATTAAGGTCAACTTTGCAGCCCATCAACAATTCATTAGTAGTGGGCTTTTAGCCTCTAGAAGAAATCTTCACTGCTTCAAATCTATTATGAAACTTATTAGTAGCAGAAACTTTATGAATAAAGTCTCATTACCTTTATTTGGAGTACATTCTTCTTCTTTACCTCTCCACAGTTCACATATGTTTCATACACATTGTCATTTTTCTTGGTCTACTGCCAGTATGCTACAGTAATGAGAATATTTCAGATTAAATACCACAACCAAATCAGGATTTCTGAATAAATAGTAGTGACTAAATTTTTTCTTATATATGTATGTCAGCATTCATAACAAAGAGATGTATTTCTAGAACTTCAACAATATAATCATAGTTATAGAAAGGGTAAATACAATTTTACCCTTTCAAATGTCTAGGGAGAAAACGGGGGAAAGCATATTTTGTATATAAACTTCCATTTTTCCTAAGTTAAAATTTAAAAAACATCTATTTACTTATTCATTTGCTTTCAGCAATTTCAAATTCTTGGAAATATAAAATATATACTTTCATAATTTGTATTTTGATTCAAAATTTTGAAATGTAACTACTAAGAACTCAGTGATGGATTTTTAAATTCATGACTTGATTTTAGAGTAGTACAGGTGGTTTTATGCCTAGAGTCCACTGATATGGCTTTTCAATTTCTCTACATGAGGCTATAAGACAAAGGATACTGGAGAGCAAAACAAAGGAAAAGTCTCAACAGCTACGTTGAGCTGGATACAAGGGCACCTAGATTTTTCTGTGGATACACAAAATCATAAATAATGAAATGAAAAATCAAGCATCACAGCAACAACAACAAACAAAAGCAAGTTGATACCACCAACACAAAACCACTACCAACAACACCTGTAGTCATCTTTGTTGCTGCAGTCAGAAGTTTAAATCAAGAGTGACATTAACCGACAAACTGTAGCACCGAAGCAAGATTGCGGTTGAGATGGAAAAGGAGTGGCCGCGACAGAAGAAAGGAATGAAAATGTTTTGAACCTGTTGATACGTATTTTTTGACCACTCAGGATTTAAATATTCGTAAAACAGGAACATCCTTTCATCTTAGGGAAAGCCTTAAAGAGACTCATAAGTAGGCACACTTACTCTTGTCCCTCCCCTCCCTAGGCACAGCAAAAGTACCATGAGGATAATATCCAGTTTCTCCCAGTTCATCCAACAGAAATATCCATTTTCTCTCTTACTTTGACAAGGATGCTTATGATTAAAAGGGAATTTCAAATAAGAACATGAAGCAAAATAAGCTAACCAAAATATCACTTAAAATGGCTTGTTTACTATTTCGAGATGTTAAAGCACAAACATTGTTAACTAAAAATAAATTCCTACTAACTTCAAAAAAACGTGTGTGTGTGCATATATATATATATATATATATAATCTTCTGGTTTGTTTGTTTTGGTTTGGTTTTGGTTTTGGTTTTTGAGACAAGATCTCCTTAGGTAGTTCTGACTGATCTTGAACTGATTCTGTAGCCCACATTTGCCTTGAAGTTGCTGCAAACTTCCTGCCTCAGCTTCTGAGGTGCTGTTAATATGAGCACGTGCCACCATGTCCAGCTTCAAATATACATATCTTTTATTGTCTCATTTTTTCTAATTTTTCATTTTTTTGTTTCTGCATAGCGAAGTGCATCTGTTTAACTATTTTTCATTTATTACTTTTTACTTGTTTCACTTTCAGTCAATACGTTGTTAAACACATTCATTGTCTTCACATATTTAATAAATATTTACTACATTCATTTACATATTTAATAAATATTTACCACATTCATTTACAGAACTTACAATATTTTTCAACACTGTGTTTGATACTAAAAACACTCATTTCAAGTTGTTGGCTTTCCTTTTCCCCTCTACCAGCTAAATAATTTGCTTTTTTTTCTTAAGGGAACCAGATATGAAAGTTTGGTTTCTTTTTTAAAGTTTTATGAAATCTACCACAAAATGTCTAGGTTGACAACTACAAGATTTCTCTCTCCTTCCTCATTTTTATTGTCATAATTGACAAAAATTATGTACTATAGTGTACAAAATGTTTTGATATATGTATATATATCCATATCAGTCATCTCAGATATTTATTATCCTATGTGATGAGAACATTTAAGATCTGCTTTCTCAGCAATTTTCAAATACGTAATAGGGTATTGTTAAATTTGCTCTACAATAGACCTCTTGAGTAGATGTCCAGAACTTGTTTACCCTTCCAGTTGAATCTATGTACCTTTCAAGTAGCACTCCTCCCTTTTCTGCATCCCTATTCCTCACTGCCAGAACTGTCGCCTGCTGACTACCAATCTACAATATGCCTCTATCTGCTCAACATATTAAATGCCACATATAAAGGATTTTAAGCACTATTCCTCTTTCTATGTCTGGCATAGTTCATTTAGCATAAAGTTCTCTAGCTTCATGTATGCTTTCTTTAATGTAAGTATTGCATCCTTCTATGAAGTGGAATGATATTCTATTGGATGTGTACCATCTTTTCTTTATTCACTCATCTATTAGGGAATATTTACATTGATCCTATATCTTGTGTATCTGTACCAATAAGGTTGTCTGTCCAAGCTGCTTATTGGGACATTTCTAATATGCAAGCTTCTTAGCTTGATGCAGTCTCATTTCTGTTTGCACTGTTTCTAATGTACTGATGACCAAACACAGGGCCTTCACAATGCACCATCCTCAGATTTTAATTTTTTTTTTATCTTGATACAGGAGGTCCCAAAGTCACTATGTTATCCAGGCTCCACTCAGACAATGCTCAACTTGCCTCACACCCCCTGCCATGCGCTGGGATTACAGGTATGCATCACCATACCTAGATTTTGTTATTTTTTAACTTTGGGACCTTATGAAATAAAACCTGTGCAAAGAGTAAGGTAAAGAAGCTATTTCTATATGCTTTATTCTAGTGGTCTTATGTTAAACACTTTAACCCATCCAAGATCTATTTTATTATTTACAATGAGATAAATTTCATTCTTTTTTATATTAGTATTAAATTGTCTCAGTATCATTTACTGAAAGGACTCTCCTTTCTTTATTATGTTTTCTTGCCACCTTTGCCAAAGAGTAATTGATCAGAAATATTAGGATTTACTTATGGGTTTATTTTTTGTTCCGTTTGTCTATAATGATGTCTGTTTTCTACAGTTTTGTAAGTGCATTTTGACATCAAGTCATATGACACATATTGCTTTATTTATTTATTTATTTTTTGCTCAAGATTGTTTTATTGCTTGTTGCTGTATGGCTTCTTTTGTGATTCATTCAATTTTACACTTTTTTTCTGCTTCTATGTAATTATCACTAGAGTTTGATAAAGATTATGCACAATGTATACATTTCTTTGAACATATAGACATTATAATATTATTACTTCTCCTGATTCAAAAACACAGAATATATGTTCATTTCTCTGTATTTTTGTTTGTATCTTCAATTTTCTTCATCAGTGTTGAGTTTAGCATGTGCTGATCATGTATCTCTTTCGATGTGTCCCTAAATATTGAATTTTCAGTGATTCTAAAAATGGAATTTGTTCTTGAGTCTTTAAAAGATAAGTTCATTTTAAGTGAAATTTTTGAGTATTTGCTGATTTTGCATCTTTCTACTTTACTGAATTCCTCTAACACTTTTTTAGTGAATTCATTGTGCTTTTATATATATGACTGTGTCCCATTAAAAAGGGAATAATTATCATTCTTTCTTTCTGATTTATGTAATATTTGATTCCTTTTCTTGCCTGACTGGTGCACTGCTTAGGATTTCCCATACTATATTGAATAGAAGTGGTTTGAGTGAGAAGACTTGCCATTTTCCTAACCAATAAATTAAAAGTGTTCAAAATTTCACCACTGAGACTGATGTTACCTGTGGCCTTGTGGTTCATGGCCTTCATTGCGTGTAAGGAACTTCTTCTATAGCTGATGTGTTAAGAGTTGTTATCCCTGAAATAATATTAATTTTTTTCTAATATTTTTTCTGCATCTATGGGGAAGATCATAGTCATTTTGCCTTTCCCTCTGTGTATGTGGTGGATAATATTCACATATTTCTGTATGTTAAATTACCCTTGCATATTAATAATATGTTCCATTTGAACATAATGAATGAGCCTGTCAATATGCTGTTGAACTCATTTACCTATAATTTTGTTGAGGACTTTTGTTTGCATGTTTCTAAGTGATATTAGCCTGTAATTTTTTTGCATTAAGCTTGTCTGGTTTTAGTATCAAGGTAATGCTGGCCTTATGAAATGAGCTTGTATTTATTCTTTGATTTTTAAAAAGTTCAATAAGGATTCGTATTAGTCTTTACATGTTTGGTAGAACTCCGCAGTGAAATCAGGTTCTAGTTTTCACTTAGATGTTAATTACTGATTCAGTCTCCCTACTCTTGACCATTCTGTTTAGACTTTTTTATTTCTCCATGGCTCAATTTTCATAGGTTTTATGTCTTATCAACACCAATTAAATGTTTCCATCCTGAAAAATCAGTAAACTGTTTTATGGCAAGTTAAATTGGCTTATTTGGGGCATTTCATATAAATGGAATCATTATAGTTGTTCTTTTGAGACTGAGTTGTTTTGCTTACTGTAAGTCTTTCTTGGTTCAACCAATTTTTAGTATATATTACAGCTTATCTATATTATTAATTTCTATTTTATGATTGTATTTCATTTGATCTTTTTATTTCAATATAACCAACAAAACTGACTGTATCTTCATACATGTTGTACATTGTGCGATGTTAGAATACAGAGTTCAGAGATGACTTGCTAATGCAAAATGCAATTCATTTATTAGGTTCACACTGTGTGGATGAGCTGGATATTTTAAGGGAGTTTTCTCATAATTAATGCTATTTATTCTAAAGTGAAGTTTTCACTTCAATAGTCAATCTATAATATATTGCACAGAAAATAATGTTTATTAAACAATTTTGCTTGTATTATACAATTTTTAAATTAGTACTTAATAGTAATAGTTAGTAATATTATTTCAAATAATTTACTTTGTACATTAATATTGTTTCCTCCAACCAACAATTCTAAGAGATAATATTAATTTCATTTTACTAGTGAGGTTATAAAGGTTTAAAGAAGTAATATAATTTTTCAACTTATATAGCTAAAATGTAGCAAAACCCAAACCTGATTATTTTAATGATAGCATTACATTAGACTATATTTCATGCTCTTTTAGAGTTATAAGAGAGTATTTGCAGCACCAGGGATCAAGCTCACGGCCTCACGCCTGCCAGTCAGGCGCTTAAGCTACTGAGCCAAACTCCTGGCTCTGGTTTTTTGAGGCAGGATCGCACTATGTAGCTCAGGCCGGCCTTGCGCTCGCATTGTAGCCCAAGCCAGCCTCAAACTCACAACGCTCCGCCTACCTCAGCCTCCCGAGTGCTGGGATTAAAGGCGTGCGCCACCACGCCCGGTTTATAAGAGAGTATTTTTATCAGTGCATTTTTTCGTTGACTGTACTAAAATCATCAAATTAAACTTGAGTCTCAATTCAGAAACCACATTTTTTTTGCCAGTTTATACCTTCAAATCTACTTCAGTGTGTACATTTATTAGTTGTGTAAAACTATTTAATGAATATCTTTTAGATAAACTTATTTAGACATTTTAGAAATACAAATTGTGGCCAATCATAAATCTCTCCTATGAAGAAGGACTCAAAGTTTTTTTCACGGGAAATTAGGAAAGAGAATAGAAACCGTTTTTTGAATACCTCCTCTTTCAAATTCATTGTTTAATCAATTCTTGAAAGTTAATTTCACTTGAAAGAAAGGTTAAAATGAGGAAGTGGCTTATGAAAGAACCACTTATGTTCCTGGAATTGGATACTTCCTCCAATAGGAGATATTGTTACTTAAAATTTTCTGAAGGCTAGATATATTTTCCAGATTCATAAAATTTTAAATTGATTTTGATAGAATCATTCAGTGCAGGTACTAAAGGTTTTAATTACCATGGAAATTACTTTGGAAATTAAATAGTAACAATGAAGCAAGGGTCTTTAAAATTAACTAGAAGAGTTTATTGCCGCTGGAAACATACATTACAACAAATGCACAGTAACTAATTGGCTTTCTTAAAATTGTAATTATGGTTTTCTGCTGAAATCATCTTCATCAAAATAACTTTCAAAGGGAAAAATATAAGCAGGATACCCAAAGTTTCTTTTTCTAGCCTTTTAAATTAAAGGATAATACATGTAATCAAACATTAAACTTCTTGTTCTTTATCTAATCATAAGAGGTAGCTTAATGCTTTGCATTTCCTTCCATACATTTGTACTATTTCTACTTATTAATATTTCCACGTGGATGTACTACATTGCAGAATACTTACTTAAAATTACAAAAGTAATATTTTCCTTTCAGAATCATATTTTGCTATCTATTAATATACTTTACATATTATTTAAATTCCAAATACTAAGTAAATACTCACTAATTGTCAAATACTAAGTAAATTATTTATAACTTTTATTGTTACAAATAATACTCCATTGATCACTTGTATATATGTTGACCTGGAAAGCTGAATGAAAATTTATGTGAAAAATTTTTCCTGGCAAAGTCTTGGATATGTCAATCATTCTCTTCTAGTGTTATTAACTTTCAGTTCCCTACCCAACAAATATGTACAAATTCTGTTTCCATCAGGACTATTTATGCATATCTTTCATAATTATATTCATTAGCAATTAGAAATAGTTAATCTGAGTATGTGAAATCATTTGATTATTTTATTTACATTTTCATACTTATCATATTGAATGCTTTCTATATGATTTCTTTCTTAAGTTAATCATTTAATTATCCTTTTGCTCATTAGTATCTTGAATAATTTGACATTTTGGTGTACTTTTTGTTGTTAATATGAGTAAAATCAAATAGTTTCAGTCTGAGGCTTGTCATTTCATGAGTTTTGATTAATATTTTTCTGAAAAAAATTAGTATTTTATTTAGTTTACCTAAATTAATCAATTTCAACTTAAGAGGTTATATTTTTCTCTAAATTTTATTTGAGGACATATAAAGTAACTTTTTTTCAGAGATATGAATTTTTTGTAGCATGATGATGAAACCCAGCTGGCTATGCGTTGTAGACAAGTGCTCAGTAACTAAGATACAGTCCCAGACTCAGGGATACAATATTTATGCTTAGGATTATTATTTTTAACTTGTGTAAGACATACATTTAAAGCATCTGTTCATTAAAAATTTTATCTTATGGCATAATATAAAAACTCTTCTTTTTGCTTTTTTTTTAAATAATGAAAGAATCTCTTTAATACAGTTACTGGCTCATAATGTATAGTAGGTCTTGCTGAATAACATTTGGAAAAGTGTATTTATTTTAGCCTTTCCACTAATCTTTTCTGTCAATGTTTTTCAGGAATGCAGATTGAACAAAGTACCTTCACACTTTCCACACCTCATTTTTTAAAGTTTTTGTTTAGATTCAGAGTCTCAGTCATTAAATTAGTTATATTGTGCTTGAACTTCCAGCTTTCTGTCCCTTCCCCCTAAAATTAGGATACTAGGTCTGTGTCACTAGTCCTCATTCAGTCTCAGTTTTATAAGAGAAGAATTTCTAATCTTTGTAAGTTAAACTTGCAAGGTTATTTTATTTTCTTCTTGTACCTTCCAGGATCTTTCAAGTTGTGTATAAAATCATATAAGACATCCACATTTTTTCATGATTTTGGTAAGAAAGTTTGTAAAACACAACCATTAGGTATTATAAATAGCCTTCTTTTGATACTCCTTTTTAGTTAAGTAATTATACTTTATTACTGTTTTTTAAGAGATAGTTTTATAATAACAAAAGCTTCGCGATGCCAAAGAGATTTTCTTTTAATTTTCCCTCTTACTTCATTTGCAAAAATCCTGACCTGCTTAATCAAAGTGGGACTCTAATTTTTAGATGTTGAATGAATGACATATCAAATATTTATTATAATTTTGTTAATATTTTCTACACATGGAAATAACCACATACATTTTTTTCTTTCCTCTACTAAAACGGTATATTGTATGAAGAAATTTTCTTTTTCCTGCTGTGGAAATATCTATAATTTAAAAGCCTAAATAAATGATTATGTGTTGATATTTTATTTGTGATTTTAGTATTCCAGTTTTCAAATTAACTGGTCTGAATTTTCTTTCTCATATGATTTTTGTCACCTTTAATTACAAAAATTTGAGTAAAGAAGCTATATAACTTTTGAGAGAGGTTTCATATTTATCTGCAATCATTTCTTCTACAAGGTATAGAATGGAATCTAATATTTCATTAATATGCACTTCCCTCTTCATGATAAATGACAGAATTTTATCTGATTGCATTATCAGTCAGAATCAAATTAGCATATCCTATTTTCTGACAATGTGTCTAAAATTGTGTATTGAAGTATAAGCAGAAGTAACCCCTTCTGAAATATCGCATTAAACAAGGAAGCAAATCCTACAGTCTTACCATGTCTTTTTCTGTTCCTGTGAATACAGGTGTGATGGTCACAGTTTCATCTTGAAGTATGAAGAACGTTCTGTGTCCTATGGATGAGTTAGTAGAAAATTGGAAACATGTTGCATTCAGGATGATTGGAATTTTTATACCAGCCTGCAACAACTAAATTTCACAGGAGATTTTAAGGTAAGGTAACATGTGCTGGTACTTGGTTTTGTGCTGCTAAATATATTTTTTAACTAACCTGAAAAAAGAGAGACTAAATATAACAAAATGTAAAATATATGTATGCATACATGTATACAGAACGGTACTGACTGAACAGTCGAATATAAAGGGACAGGAATACATTATGAAACTCTAGGAAGACAACTATCTTTATTGAACAGAGAGAGAACTTGGTGAAATTGATTCAGTTAATATTAAAAGCAAATAGGTGTCAGTAAAGTTTTAACAATGGAAATTAATAAAAGATTAAAATGTTGATGTGCATTTGTTACTTCTTGATGCTTTTAACAAGACGGTAAAAGATAAATTTACTTGAGAATTAACCATTGACAAATATCAGAGAAAGAAAATAAAATTCTTCAGACAATGACAATGTCTGTGTGTGGTCTAAAAACTAGGGTGAATGAAAATACTGTAATTGGGACAGGGATTTAGCTCAGGACTGGGGATTTAGCTCAGTGGCATAAGCACCTGCCTGGCAGGAATGAGGTTGTGAGTTAGATAACCGGTACAAAAAGAAAAAAAACCTATAATTTCCAGCCTTAAAATCTAATAAATAAATAAATAAAAACTCCAACAGATTTTTAACCTCTCAGTCAATCAGTTATCCGAAATAGCTTTGAAGCAGTAGTATTAACAAGTACTAAAATTATGATTGGTCATACTAAAGGTTAAAAGATTGATGGCAGACGCAGGATAAAAGGTAAACGCCTCTAGGAAAGCCAACAATCATATTTACACTCAAAGTTAGACACTGTTATGTAAAATACAACATAGTGATATACACAGTCATGATTAAGAGACTAGCAGCAAATACACCAGAGACTAATTACGTTAAGAAGAAAATTGTATTATTAAAGAAAGCACATATATAGTTTCTAAAGCCTTTTGACCCCTGAAAATTTCTGGGACCTCAAATTGCAAAGCTGATGAAATTTCAGAGACTATATGGTTCCCACAAACAATACTTTTTAAATGAAAAGAAAGAATGATACACAGGATCATCAATGGACTGCCAAGAAAATTAACCCATGAATTTTGGTCTGAATAACCTCTTATCACAAGTTCTACTTTTTTTATTACAAAATGAAAAACTGTAAGTACCATGAGGTGTTTGCAGCAGAAATGATGTGAAAGTAGTAAAACACAAAAGGACCTTCTATGCCAGAAGTCTTTCATCAGTTTTGCCATTGTTTACTAGGTATTCCCCAAATAGTTCCATCATCTAAAACACTTGTATAATTAAATATTTATTGCAGTTCCATTAGCCACTTTTCTGTCACTGAGGCAAAATATTCCACATGCATGATATGAACAAAAAGTGATTGTATTTAGTTCTGGGCTTCAGTCCGTGGTTGCTAACTCCAAGGCAGAAATGGTATAGTAGAACAAAGCACAGTAACTTGTCACTCACTGGCAGTCAGGAGGTAGCTAGAGAAGTGAAGAAACCCACACAAGAATAAGCCCCTCAAGGTCGGTTCCCAGTGGATCACTTCCACTTAGTCTCCAAATCCTAATAGCACACTTGGCTGTGAACTTGATAATAGAGTGATCCACTGACAGGTACAGCACCCCCACGATTCAATCATTCCACATCTTTGAGCACATGAGACTTTGCAAGGACAGGTATAAACCATAATAACAATACATAATTGCACATATTCATGGTATAGGCATTTTAATTAAAATATGTCCTTAGATAACAAAAGCAAGTTCTCAGAGCAGTGGGACGGTGTGCCAAAGGCAACGGCACTCAGACACTCACTGAGATAAGCAACTGCAGAGAAAGAAAGGAAGACCAGTCCTGAGAACACAGCTTGAAGGATACAGTGAACAGTGATATCCAGAGTCTCATAGAAAAAGAAACAGCTGGTCACTGAACCAAGTGCTACTTATACTGCAGATTTGGACAAAGTATAGTTTTGGGAGAGGCAAAAATACCTCCATGGAGAAAAACTGAATACAAAGGATTGACACTTGCCCACAACTCTCAGTTACCACTGGACTAAGACTCTCTTACTGCAAAGTGGCCCCAGAGATTAAGAAATTTACCAAGTAGGGCCTCCCTGAACCAGGACATAGTGAAAAGTGTAAGTTAGAGGAGCACTCAGAGAGCAGCAACTGTAATCACACTAGCAAGCCCCAGGGATATAGCAGTACATATCAGTTTTCTGCTACTGCTTCTATGGTGTTCTAGGATTGCTCGAATGCTAGAATATTAGTAGGATTGTTCTAAATATTATTAAGGATTAGTTTTATCAAGCCTAATATATTTTATTGCTCTCACAGTCTTTTCATAAAATAACAAAATGGTAGAACCCAAAATTTAACCAAAAAAGTTAAAAGACTTTCTTAATTATTCAATATTATATAAAGTTAATTTCTTAACTGTTGATGATACTAGAGATACTCTGTCCTCCAGAACAGTGTTAGGAGATAAGTGTAGCATTCAGAACAGAATAGGGTAAAGTTCTCACTTATGAAGATACATCTACAGCCCTGGATACTTCAACAAGAAAAGCCATTAGCCACAAAGACCCTCCATGTCATAGCTAATTTTCTCCCTGTTAAACAAAATACCAGACAGCCAAAGTTAAAGGAGGAAATGCTTCTGAACTCATTCTATGAAGCCAGCAGTGACCTAAATCTTAAACTAGACAAAAATGCAACAGAAAAAGAAATGGACAGAGATACAAAAATACTCAAGATGCTTTGAATAAAAATTCAATTACTTATTTAAAAGATCATAAACCATGACTAAATGATCTTCATCCCAATTATGACATAATTAAATCAATAAATGTAATATATTGCAAAAATAGATCAATAATAAAAATCTCATAATCAACTCAATAGATGCAGAAAAAGCCTTCTAATTCCAACAGAAAGTAGTCAAATTTTCCCTATGATATGATTCCTTACAAAGAAATGCAAAAAATTCTACCAAGTGATTTTTAGATCTTATAAATAAATTCATCAAATTGATAGGATAAAATTTCAACATGCGAAAATCAGTACTATTCCTATGTAACAACAATGAATACACAGAAAAACAAGTCAGGAAAATAACTCCATTGACAGTAGCTTGAAAAATTCACACAGCTTTTCTCCAACATATTTTTGGTCACTCTATTGAAAATCAGATATCTGTAAGTATGAATTTATTTTTGTGTCTTCTACGCAATTTCATTGGTTCATATTCCTGCTTTTGTGCTAGTATCATGTTGTTTTTATTGCTACGGCTTCACAGTATAATTTGAAATCAAGTACTGTGATGACTCCAGCTTTGCTACATTGTTAAAGATTGCTTTTGCTGTTCTGGATCTTTTCTGTTTTCTCATTAATAGGTAAAATTTTTTTTATAAATTGATTTTTTTGTTCAGTCAGATTTCATTAATACATTTTAGAAATACATAATGAACACATTCATCATAGAGCATTTGTACCTGTATGTGATACAATTTGATTCTTTTTTCTCCATTCCTCTCCCTTCTCTTAAACCTCTCCTCCCCTCCCCATTTACTAAAGTTTTGTTTCCATTTTCCCCTTCTTTTCTCACTTTTTTTTTACTTTTCCTTTCTTTCCTTTCCCCCTACCATTTTGTTCCTATTTCACAATATCTAAGAAACATTTTGGTCCTTATTTACACTTTTTAGTTTCTCGCACAAGCAAAATAATGTGGTATATACACTTATGTCTGTTTTATTTCACTTAACGGTATTCTGAATCTTTTACATATAAATTTTAGAATTTTTCTACTAATGTGAAGAAGGTTTTTGATAATTTGGTAGAAGTAAATTAAGTGTATATACTTCATAATGGAAATTCTTCAAAAAAGTAAAAATAGTGTATTTCTGAAACAGTTAAAGATAGCATACTGTACCATTACATCTGTATCTGTATTTATAGCAGTATAATTCATAATAGCTAACAATGTAAACACCCTAGCTGCCCAGTAACAGGTGAATGAATAAAGAAAATGTTAACTGATTATAATGTTAAATAAAATAAATTGGATAGAAAAAGATTATCTTATAAACCAAATATTTTAAACCAGTTTATCTTAGAAACCCAAATATAAATTTAAAAGTAAAATAAAGGAGAGACAGGAGAAACCAGGAAAGAAAACTTTCTAACAAGGGATGGGGATCATGGCAAGGGGGATTATGGGAAAGGCAAAATTGTGTAAAGGGCACAGAGATAGAAAATGATCAAGAAATAATATATAATGAATATATATAAATGCTCCCAAACAAAAGGAACTGTTATGTATCACAAACATAAAATTAATAAGAAACAAAAATTACCAAGAAGAAATGATGAAATTTCTAAAAATTTATCCAAGAATCTGAAAGACCTTTACAATGGAAACTGCAGAATACTGAAAGAAATTAAGAAGACTTTAGAAGGTGGAAAAACATTGCCCATTCTTGAATTGGAAGAACTAATATTGTAAAAATGGCAATGCTACCAAATGATCAGTAGTTTTAAAGAAATATCTATTAAAATTGGAATAAGTTAAAAAATAACAAGTTTTATTTACAGAACTATAAGAAGTAATCCTAAAATTCATATGGAAAGAGAAAAGTCCAAAATAGCAAACCAAATTTGGAGCAAAAAATACAATGTTGGAAGTATTACAATTTTGAATTTTAAAATACACCATAAAGCTATAGTAACAAAAACTTCATGGTATTGTAACAAAAACAGACATGCAGAACAATGGAATAGAACAAAAGACAAGGAAACAACTGGACATAGCCACAGTCATTTGACACTTGACAAAGTGCACAAAAATATGCTAAACAAAAAGCAAATTCTTTCATAAAATGTCCTTAGAAAGCTTCTTGTTGTCCACATGTAAAAATTGAAACCAGATACTTATTTCTGTACTAAATCAAAGAAAAATAAAATAAAGACCTATGTGTAAAAACAGAAATTTTTAAACTACTGGAAGATAACAAAGAGGAAATACTTGGCATGACTGGTACAGGTACAAATTTTGAATCGAACTCTAATCACAAAGAATATCAAGAATCAACAATAATATTATATTAAATTAAAAGGCTTCTGCACAGCTAAGGAAATAAACAATGGACTGAAGACATAATATATAGAGAAGAGAAACATTTGGCTAATTATTATTCTGATAGAAACCAAATACAGTGATAGCTTGGTTGTTGAATGGCAACCTGCTCAAACTTTGCACTACTTGAACAGCAATAGTTGAAAAAAATCGGCCCAGTATTTATAATTTTGCTCAACAGTCAAACCAAAATTCTGACTTGAAAAAAAAAATGTATAGTCTGAAAATCAGTCATGCATCATGGCTTACCATATGCACAAGGTGGTGATGTTTCAATTAAGTGCTGCTCTGACCCAGACAATATATAAGTTTGTACAATTCTGGGGTCTCAAAACTGATATTCTGGTTTTGCATTATTTCTTATGGGAAAAATATATTCATTCTCAAACTTTTCAGTTTCCTTCCTTTTTTTTTTTTTTTTTTTTTTTTTTTTTTTTTTTTGCAGTACCGGGGATCAAACTCACAGCCTCACGCCTGCCAGACAGGTGCTTAAGCCACTGATTCAAACTCCCAGCCCTAGTTTTTTGAGGCAGGGTTGCACTGTATAACTCAGACCGGCCTTGTGCTCATGTTGTAGCCCAAGCTGACCTAGAACTCACAACACTCCATGTACCTCAGCCTCCCGAGTGCTGGGATTAAAGGTGTGTACCACCACGCCCGACTTTTTCTTTTTCTTTTAAATAGAATAAAACCAAACAAAATAAAACAGAATAAAGCCAATCAAAACAAAACAGTTAAAGTGATACAGAACTTCAAATCTGGATAATAGGAAATCAACAATTGCTACCATAATATCTCTTGCTCTCTTCAAAATTTCTGCCTGTACTATCAAACATAACAATGTCAAATAGAACAGAATAGAATAAAATCAATCAAAACAAAACATTGAATATAGTAAAACAATCAAATGGAGCAAAATAAAACAGTGGAAATTATATTGGATTTAAAGAACAAGACAGAAGAAAATTCCTTGTAATTGCTATAGTGCATATTGCTATCCTTTGAATAGGTGCCCAGACTACCGGCTTTAGGCCTGCAAAATCAATCAAACAATATAAGCATTAAGTTGTTTTTGTAGCTCAGTTGTATCAACTCAGTCTGTGTTCCTCTAAATCAGTCAGTTGCTTGGGTGGAGTGGTCAGCTCTTGTCTCCCAACCCACGTGCCAGCTGGCTCACAAGAAGTGTGAATTGGCTTTTTGTTTCTCCTTTCTCCTGGCCCATGGCTGCCACTGGCTCATGAGAAGGGTGAAACTTTTCAGATTCTAACACTAATATGCAACAAATTGAGTTTGATGAGGTACCACTATATATAAAATATATAAAAAAATAAAAAAGTTAACTGTCCCCAAATCAATGACTCAATTAAAAAATGGGCAAATAAACTGAGTAATTATTTCTTGAAATGCCCAATAAGCATACAAAAAAAATGGCTATATATGTAGTCATGAGGGAATTGCTAATCAAAACTACTATGTGATTATATATTACCCCAGTAACAGTGGCTATAATTAAGAACACACACACACACACACACACACACACACACACACACACACAGAGTGAAAGCTGGCAAAGATACCTTGAAAACCTGAAAATAGAATACCATTTGACCCAGATATACTTCTTTTGGGTATATTCCCCAAAGAATTACAGGCAGCATACTATCAAAATGTTGTATACCAATGTGTATGGCACAGCAATTCATAGTATATTGTTAAAGTAGAGATAACCCAGATGCATGCCAAGATTAAGATAAATGGATAAAGAAAATATAGTATATACATGCAGTGGAATATTACTAACAAGAAAATTAATGGAATCATGTTATTTACAGTAAAATGGAAGGAACTCACTGTCACTGTGTTTAGTAAAATAAGCCAAACTCATAATTAAATATTGTGTATTTTTTTCTAATGTAAGTAAGTGAATAAAAGGAGTAATGAAAGGACACTAGAAGGTAGACTCTTGGAATTTTGAAAGGAAATTGGGAGATGGGCATAAGAAGAATGAAAATGATCAAGATATGTTATATGAATTAACCATTTTCTCAAAACAAACATCATTATTCAGTATAACAAACATGCGGTAGTTAAATGACAACAAAATTTGTACTTTTCTGAATGAAAGGTTATATGACCTTTATGGTTTAGAAGAAGGATATAGATGAGCTCATTTATATATTAAGGATTGCATAACTGTAAATGACAAAGATGATGTCAAAATTTCTCTGTGTGTAATATCAAGAAGATGCTAACAAACAAAAAAGAAACATTGTTGAAAAAATTGTAAATCGTGGAAGAATAGGAGAAGGTAAAATACAAGTACATAGAATCATTACAGGAGCTAAAATGATTTATGTTATGGTAGAGTTTTAAGGAAAAAATGTAAGAAGGTGATGTTGTCTGTTCATGTTTGCGCAACAAATAACTGAGCAGAGTAAAAGTTTTGAGAGTAAGTACAAAGTTAAACCTCAATGTGGATTATAGTTTTCTGAGAATGTTTGTTAAATTTGAAATTTTCGCAGTATTTAAGGTATTATAAAAATGCATAAGAATCCTAGCAGGGCTGCTGAATTTGTAAGTTAAAACAAGAAAACAATAATCATAATTTAAGCTCTTGAATATATGAACTTGTTAAGTTTTTTATGTATGTATTTATTCACTTATTCTGACAGAAAGTATGAGTTTGCTAGATCAAAGAAGAATTATTCCCTTTTATTCACAGATCATCTTAGTATTATTAGTTCCTTTTATAGCAATTCTCCTTAGGACAACATGATGTAGGCCAGATGTTCCTGAGAGTATATTGAAGTTCCCATAGCAGAAGAGAAATCCTGAAACTACGAAATACAGTATTTGTTAGGGCAGCTGTTTTGACTGTTTCTCTAACACCAGAGAGATATAAATAATCTTCTATCCTCTAGTGTAAGCATAACTTCTTCGGAAGGGTAAGAATGATGTTTACCCTAGAATATTAAAAGAGTAGCTCAGGTATTGTTGTAGTCAGGGGTTACGGAGAGAGAACAACTGCATACAGGACACCAAGTTTATAATACTATTTTATAATAATCACCCAGAGTTGAACACAAGAAAGTGCAGGAAAATCTATCCACAACACTAAGACCCAGGATATTTAGTCGAAGGCCTGGATCCCACAGCAATGTCTTGCAAGAGTCCCACTAGAAACCCAAATGCATGACAATGCCTCCCACAGTTCCAACTGGAAATCTAAGAGCCCACCATAAGGACTCACGCCAGACTATTCACGGTTCTGTGCCGGGATGGCCAAAGGTCAGCGGTGGAACTAGAAAGTCTATGCCAGCAGGTTGAAGGAGCTGTGCAGTGCGCTGAGGGTTCTATGTGGGAGCCGAGAAGTCATGCTCAAAAGAAGAAGCGGGGCTGTCCTGAAGAGCACCACAGCCATCCCCAACGGCAACGAGGTCCCGCGCTCCTCCGAACATGGAGAATAGTCGAGCACAGGTCAGGAAGCCCAGCGTGACAAGCTTCTCCAGCACACAGCCTCCCCTCCGGAGCCAGGAAGCGATGCACAATGTGAAGACCAGAGCTCCAGCAACATGAACCACAGTCACTCTCATTGATGAGGTCCCGAGCTCCTCCAACAATAAAGGCCGAACCCATACTGGGGAAGCCAGCATGACACGCACCTCCAGGAGAACCAGCGGCTTGAACAACAACTCTTGAAAGAACCCACAATGCCTGGCTCTTCTTCTCCACGTCTCTATCTATGCTGGCAACTTTCTTCAGGTGGACCATCTTTACTCAACACCAACTGAATTAATTCAGCTGGTGCTAAGTTGACCATCAGTTTGTAATCCATAACAGGTATGAAATTGTCACTAAGTTTATTATTTTAGGATATAAGAAAATATTATGGCTAAATACAGTATAAATCCTGGGCCATGCAAAAAAGTGAAACATTTCATAACTAAACAGACTTTATGTATTTATGAATGTTCAGGAAAATTGTGAAGTCCTAGTTACACACATGGATATGTAATTTTCAAATGGGAGTAAAATTATTCTAACCAGGAATAAAGAGAAGATGAATGACATTTAGATATAGGCACATTGTTGTAAGATAAAGATTGAAAAACTGAAGTTTTTAGCTTATTGATATATAAAGTATTCTTCATTAAGATGTTTTATTAAATATCAGACAGAGAGGGAAAAATTAGAAGTCATATTGAGGATATTGAGGGAACTTTTATTATTAAGCTGCTTTGAAAAACAAAGCCCACTTTTAAGGAAGAGAGAAATTATTTAGACTATTTTCTTATAACTATCTTTAGTTAATCTACATATAACTATAAAAAGATGTATTTTGCATTTACCAAGCAAAAATAAGTCATCATATTATTTTTATGTGTGAGCTAATTTTACTGCTCCATAGATGAATTCAATTTAAATAAACTAACCAAGTAAAATGTACCTCGGTTCACAAAACTTTGATTTTCAAACATTTTGGCTCCCACATAGAGGCATTTGGCAACATTTTGTTTTTGTTCTTTGACTCTGCCTCTGGTGATGAGCACAGCTGCAACCACCATTCTACTAGAAACACGAACATGACTGTCTTCTCCAGAATAAAACTCATGAACCTCTAATGAGACAGACACTCTAATCTAGTTCTCTGTAACATGTCTTTCTATCTCATCTCAAGTGAAGCTGTGAAGAAACTCTCATTTGTGTGTTTTCCAGAAGAAAGGAGTTCAAACAAAGCAGAAGGTTTCTATGACTTTTGACTCCAAGTTTCATGAGACTACATGAACCAAGTATACATTAATTTTCATCTAGAATCATAGAAATAAGTTTAGTAAGCAGTTGATAATATTTTAGACATAAAAAAACCTTAGAAAATGCTAAAAAGATCTCCAAGAATGTGATTATCTATCCACTAGACTGTAAATATCATAAAGACAGGGATCTTGGTTGTCCTGTACATTCACTATTCTCAGCCTCAACAAAATTCACCTGCTCATAATATTCATTTAATTTTTATTTTTGAATATGTAACTATTTTGATAATAATCTAATGTGAAGTGAATTATATGGGACACACTAAATATTTGGCATTAATTTTTTATCATTTTGTCCTAGTTTCTCATAATCCATAGCAATCCCATATTCTTAAACAGAAATGAGAAATATCATTCTATCATTTATACCCACTAGTCTTTTTAATATCATGATCCTTTACAACCACTTATTAATGTTCTCAATCTCATTATGCATTTTATTTCCTTTCCAATGATAAGATGCTCTTCAAACCTTTCACATGATCTCTCCACTACTAGGTTCACTTATATGTGTTCCTTTCTCTAGATTGTTCTGATATCAGACCACGTCTTCGTATTTTTGTTCCTTGAACCTACCGTTGTCATCATACTCCATTCGTCACTCATTGCTGGTCTGTGCTACCCTGTAATCTCAAATCTTCACTAAGTCTTCTACCTGCCGCCTATCACTGAGTCTTGACATTTCATTAAGGTGATAGGGATCAACCAGTTCACACTCTAGAAACAGTCATCATGTGGCTGTAACCACCAACCATCCTATAAATACGAACTGACATTGAATTAAAGAAATATTTCATGGTCCACAGTCTATCTCTCAGTTAATTGTAACATAAAATAAATGGTATAGTGGCAATACTGGAATACTACTTTGTTTCTTTGAAGAAGTTCTCTTACTGGCTTATTCTAGAAAAGTTTGACATAAGCAGCAGAGCAATGTTTCCATTTCCAGAAGCAAGGGAATCATCTATATGAGTTAAATGAGATATTGTACTGCAGATTATGAAGTAGGAATTTTCTGAGAAAATGTGTTTCTGAGTAAACAACTTTTTCACAGAAGAAACAAAGGAGACTTGTACAAATGGAAGACCGGGGTTGCAAGAGTATCTTAATAAACAACTCATACTATCCCTTAGGAAACTGGAGCTGGAATAAACCTGCAGTATTGGTCTGATTTGCAGTCACAAATTTAAATACATTTTATACTGTTTACTTGTTTGAGTAGCTTTCCATTGCATCTTTGCTAACACAGATGAATCAAAATTTCATTCTTTACCAGTCTTCATCTAGGCATATGAAGTGGATATTGTGCTATACCACCTAAATCTCTATTCTGAATTGAATGATAAAATTCCTCAGGTGCTGGAACTTCTAGTAGACAAGTTTTCATTTTCAGAATTCTTATAAATTAATCTTGACTATACAGGGCTGCCATACCTGTGCTCCTTGGACAGCTTGCTTACAGAATGTTCAATGAGACAAAATAAATCCCTGATTCCTTTGTAGCAATGTAAGACACCTGTTAAGAGTCATGTCAATTTCAGAATCCCCTCTTGGATATTTAACATTATTGTGAAACTAATTTGTAGCCTGACTTATTCTCATTATCTATCCACAGATGATAAGGCAAATCTTTCCTTAATAAATATCCTGCATAATATATTCTTTTTCTGAGTTTGTTTTTCAAGGAATTTTAACCCACAAAACATCAAAATGTTTTCAAACTTGAGAAATTTCTAGAATTTTGAATGTACTGCCAAGTAGAAGTGGTCATTAAATAATTTTGTAAAACAAGATTATATCACTAAATAAATTGAAAATAAGATACTATGATGTGATGTTAAATAATCATGTAGACTAAAATTGTTATTAAAATTCAGAAAAGAAAATTATTGAGGGCTGTCAGAAAGATTTTTATGGAAAAGGAATATTGAGCTCAGCATTGATGCATAGACAGAGTTTGATATATGAAAGGAATCAAATGCATTCCAAGCAAAGTGTATGATGTTGAATTGAGCATTGAACTTTGTGAATTTCTGATATTCATTATTCATCAATCTCAGAGTGACTTGGTGTTACCTGGAAAGGTGGCAATCAAAAACTCTTATTCAGTTGTTTTAAAGTATACTTTTATGATTTTTCCCCAGAAAAGCCCTTAAGTTGATTGTGTCTCTTATCACAGTTTCTATGAAATCTTTAGATTTAATGAGCTTATTACTGGTTTAAGTAAGCTGCCACTGGAGAGCTGTCAACCTAAAATAATCTCACATGTTCTCATTTGAAGAACTCTCCCAGGAAATGAATGATCAAGGAAATGATTACTCTTAAAATAAAAGTGTTTAGTGAGATTCTAAAGTGAGAGAGAAAGTCCATGCTCCTTTATCAGTATTACATTCTCAGACTAGTCTATGTCTGTAGCAATTAAGCCACAGCTAAATATATGTAGATTGACATCAAATATGGGCAACATGTAGAATCAATTTTGGTATGCTCTTTATGTATCTAGCTGAGTATCTTAAGGAGTCCACATTTTCAAGTGATAATTAGTGAAGTAGGGTCCTACATTCAGGTACAAAAATGGGTATCTTATGAGAGCAACTCAGTGTTTAACGTTTTTATAGGCGTATGTGTTTGTTTCATAATTAAATCACTTCAAGTTCTATAAACAGTTTACATTATTGTTAGCCACTTTTAGTTTAGAACAAAAATATAAAAACATTTAATTAGTTATGGTGCTCATTGCAGTAGACATTCTTAAAAAGGTCATATGAAGCAAGGGTTGGTAAGATAAAATGGAGTTTTTTTTAATATAATACATTAATATCCAAATTCCTTACTCAATTTCTCCCTGGGGAAGAGAGCTAAAGCAGCAAACCCAGAAAAAATTAATCCATAATCTAACATAAGTCATTTCTACTCATCCATTAGTAGTCAAATATGTTAATGGAGTTAAAAGAATCTTATTGCACTAAACCAAAGGAAAGAATAACAGTACTCACTACTTTCCTTTTATTCTCAATGCCATAGAAATATATAGACTTTTGTCTTTTCTATCTTGCTTGTCGAAGACACGTAATTGGATGAAGGAACAATTAGTAAATGTTATTTCATAACGTCTAATTTAACTAGGTAATTTTGAGACATTTTTAGGACACTTTCATTGTTCTTCTAGTCAAAACATATCATCCTAATTCTCAGCTACTTTATATAGAAATTGTAATTCAATTAAAATAAATATTATACAATAAATACAAGCATTAACATTGTGATTACTGGAAACTTACCCTCCCTACTTGTCATGCAGGGTGAAAAAAATCTTAAAAAATTAAAATATAGCCTAAATAAAAATCACAGACACACCGTAAAACTAATGAACAAAATTCAGTATTCTATGTTTTCTGAAATAGAACAATAATGAAAAATAAAATATGCTTATTTCTTTGAAAAAACATTAAAAATACCCTAATGTACATAAGACCAAAAGCATCCTTTGACAAAGTAACTCTTACTGTGGGTGGGGATGCACACCTGTAACTCCAGCACTCAAGAAAGTGAGGCAGGAGGATCCCCATGAGTTTGAGGATGGTGTGGGCTACATAGCAAGACCCTGTCTCAAAAAAAAAAAAAAAAAAAACAACAAACAAAAAAAATGGTAATTCTTGAATAAAAATTGTGAATACATTGTATTTTAACAAATAGCTAGTAAGATTAATTATGAGTTTGTAAAACTCTCAAAAGGTGTTTCAAAGGATAAATGTATAATTAAATTTGAGGACACAATGAAATAAACTTTTAAATGAGAAAACAAAAGAGGTGTAGGAATCATTGAATCAACAATAAAAAGTCCCAACAAATTTATTATTTTCTATTTACAGCAAAATTATGAGCCACGTACTCATTATTTCCATATTATTGATAGGAAAACTCAAAGAATAGAGACAGAATAAGTTTTTCAAGATAATAGATTTAATAAGTAATCAGAGGTACTACAGAATTTTTGTTTATTTCTTTACTTTTTTTTTTCTCCAGCCACTGATTCTATGTTATTAACCTCAATACTGTGCTATATTTTTAATTCTTCTGTATGGACACTAAGTACGTAACCCAAGATTGTTAAGCAAGAAAGTAACAGCTATTTATTGTATTAAAAATGATTCTTTTGGAACATCATGAAATCCATATAATCATTCGATATAACTTTGAAAAAGTAGTTCAAACCTGTGAGGCTTTGTTTAAAATAAATTAGTAGTAATACATGTTATAAAATTGTCTGGCAAAAAATAAATAGGAGTGCATAAAATAATTAAGAAAATCTTCACAATGAGCCATTTCAATTTACTTTAAAAATGGAGAGTGGTAAGAGCCAACAACTCAGCCTCTCCACAGCAAAGTACAGAGTCTGGACAGCAACAGCCCAGAGAGGAACAAAAGTGAAAGGAGGGTACACCGGAACCTCAAGGGATTGACAGAGGAGAAAAAAAATGGATTCATTGCTAGAGAGGAAATAGCTCATAACCTCTGCCTTGTGGCACTATATTCCATCTAGCAGGGAAGCAATGAAAACAACTTTGCAGTTGGAGGCAGCAGTGAGAACACAAGACCCTGTTTCCTGAGCAGCATGCCCAAGTCAGTGGTCAGTGAGGTACAGTGGACACCCAGCACACATGAGAACAAAGGAGAAGCAGCAGGAAAGTGGGGCTGCCATCTTATTTCAAAGGGTTTTCAGTTTGATTTATAGCAGCAGAACACCCCAGGGTTGCTTCACTGCCTGTGTCCTGGACTGGTCTGAGGGATGGGCCATCTAGTTGCCATAGACTGCCAGCAGTTGGACAGCAGACTATGGAGAATTCTGCTGAGAAGTAAGAAGCAGGACCATCCAGACTCGACTCTAGCAGCAGTGAAAGACCAGACTTAGCACTAGCTGTAAAGGAATGGAGTCACCCCCTGCTCTATGACCAGCAGCATAAGTAGGCAAATAGCCTGCAGCAGGGCAAGGGCAAAACCCCCACCTTGCATTCAGTGGCACAAGCAGGCAAGTGACTTTGGAAGGCAGTAAGACAAAGGAAACCCCCCAATGCATCCCTGGGACCAATGCCACAAGCATGCAAGCATTCTTAGCTGGCTGCGGGACAAGGGAACTCCCCTTGCTCTATGACCAACAAATAAGAAGAGCCAGTGGTGAGGTCAAGATCAGCCCTACACACAGCAGTAATCCTACAGAGTTGGCAGGGTTAATCAGCTCACAGATTCTGGCTTTGATGTGGACACTAACACAGAACTGGGGGCACCAGAGAAATTTGTTTTTTCTCTCTCTTTCTCCTTGACTTACTAGACGTTTTTCCTCTTTCTGTCTTTTGTTTTTTCTTTTCTTTTTTGGGGGGGTTGTTTAGCTTTTGACTTTTACTGTTGGAGTTGTTTTGTCTGTCCTGTTTCTCTCTTTCCTCAATTATCTTTACTGATTTTTTTTTTTTCACATTTCATGTGAATGGAAATAGTCTCTAGCTTTTCTGGTTTGCTGTGATATTCTTTTCCTTTCTCCCTTGCCTTTTCTCTTCTGTCCTCTTTGTAGCTTCTCAAATCTTGGGTGATTAGAATTGTTCCATCAGTCTTGCTTCTAGTATATTTCTTTTAAGCTATCAATCTATTTTGTCTCCTGTTCCATTAAAGTTCCCCTTCCCCACAGGATAAAATTATGCTACCAAAGAGTAACTCACTGCATACTGGTTCCTGGTTTCTGTTGGATGTTGTTATATAACTGCAGAACTTTTTCCTAAAAGTAGCAAATTAGTAATTATCAGAGTTTGCAAGTTTCTAGGCTGTGCTTGATGATTTTATTGTTACTAATTATACTACTTTAGCCAGATTATCACAACTGTTGTAAGCAGTTGTTCACGTGTGTATTACAACACTGTGATTGTTTAGGATTATAACCATCTCATAGTCCATTACAAAAGGCCAGGGTGCTGAGCCAAATAGATATCAATTTCTCATCCCTAATAAAGGGGAAATGTAGGATCTTGGGAAAGACACACATACCAAGAGCCAGCTAAACCTAGAAGACATCATCTAGGAAAAGATATTTCCTAGAGAGATCTCTATACCAGTGATAACGCTATGTAACATAAGGAACATACAAGCAACGACACAGAAAATAAATTGAAATAAAAATAAATAATAAAAAATGACAAGATATAGAAATGAAATGCAACTTCAGACCTCTAGCCATTTTCCCCAGGATAAACCCAGGGGAAAATGAGATAGAGGAAATCCAGAAAAACCTACCTAATATTCTGGAATGATAGCAGCAAAAGAAAAAAGAAAAAAATGTATGAGGCAACAATGAAAATCAGATGAGAAATAATCTCTTAGGTTAAAAAAAACATGGTGACATAATGAAGGACTTGTTTATGAAATCTAGAGTGCACATAGATTAAAAAAGTAGAGGAACATAATAAAATGATGGAAACCATGACTGTTCAAATAGAAAAGAAATGTGATCCATTAAACAGATTCCAACAAATATCCATAATATTAAAAACTCCACTAAATTTTGTGAAACTAATTGAAAGTAAAGACAGAATATCAGACCTAGAAGTCAGGATCATAGTTAGCAATCACAAAAAGGAAGATATCCTAAAAATTGCAAGGGGTGATACAAAAATAATTCAACAGATGTAAGAAGGGCAAAGAAGAGCAACATAAAATTGATTGGAGTCATTGAAAAAAAGCAGGAGCCAGCACAAATGACACAAAAAATCCTGTTCATAGAAGTAATGGCAACAAGATTCCCAAGCATGGAAAAAAATTGACATAAATTTAAGTGAGGCACATAGAACACCAATTAGTCATAAGCAAAATAAATCTATACCAAGGCAAATAATAATCAAAATTTCAGAAATTTAGCACAAGAACACAATATTAAAAGCTGTAACAGAAAAGAAACAAAATCACCTATAAAGGAAACTCATCAGAATAACAGCAGTTCTCTCAACATAAACCCTTAAGTAAAAGTGAAAAAATATAGAGTGAAGTATTTCAAATCCTGAAATAAAACAACTTCCAACCCAGATTGATGTATGCTGCAAAACTGTCTTTTTGAATTAATGGAGAAATAAGATACTCCCATGACAAAAAATAACTGATGAAATTCATGACCACCAAACCAACTCTACGAAGTATTGTGAAAGATATTCAGAAAGTGATAACAGACAATCCCAGGCAAGCTAAAGCAATTAAACAGAAAGAAAAGACCGAGACCTACAATAGAAAAATAATGAGAAAGATAAGCCGATTCATATCATTTATAACCATCAATATATGTGGTTTTAATTCACAAATCAAAAGAAAGAGACTGGCAAAATTCATCAAGAAACAAGATCCAACAATATGTTTTATCCAAGAAATGCATTTAACTTAAAAAAGAAATTTGTAGACTGCAAGTCAAAAGATGGAAAATAATACTCCATGTAACAAGAACCCAGAAAGTACAAAGGTAATTATTTTATTTGTAGACAATGGAACTTCAAACCAAAACTGATCCAAAGATATAAGGTCTCTACATATTTGTTAAGGAAAAACTCCAAAAACAGATAACAATCACACATATATATGCACCAAATACAGGCACACACAACTATATAAAACAAATATTAATGAACATAAAAAAATCAAATTAGCACTAACATAATAGTATTGGGGGACATCGATGCCTCACTGCCACAAATAGATAGATCAACAAGACAAAATGTCAACAAATAGATATCAGAACTGAACCAAATCTGTGAACAAATGTATTTTGTAAATGTCTACAGTGTTCCACCCCATACTTTCTTCTTAGTTATGCATAGGATGTTCTCTAAACTAGACCACATACTAGCTCTTAAAATATGCTTAAGTAAATGCAAAGGAATTGAAAGTAGCCCATGCATATTACCTGACTACAGTGTAATGACACTGGAAATCAGTGACAAAAGTATCCACAAAAACTCCATAAGCACATGGAAATGAAATAACACCACACTGAACAACCAATGGATCACAGATAAAATTAAATAAAAATGCTCAGTATCAACAATTAAATCATAATGATAGTACAACATACCAGAATTTATGGGATGCAACAAAAGCAGTCTTTAAAGGGAAATTGAAAGTGTCGAATTCTTATGTCAGAACAGAACAAGCTCAAGTAAACAACCTAATGTCGAGCCTCACATTTCTAGAAAAAGAAAAAGTCAAGTTCAGAGCTTGGCACATTCATTTCACTAAAAACATCTTAGGTTTATCCTTTATTACAAATTGACTTCTAATAACCTCTTCTAGTTATTAATTTTGAAAACAATAGATTTCTTTTCTAGTTAAAAGTTTTATTTTTTCATATATTGACATTTGTACTTCTTTATCTGAGAAGTCTGTACCTGGACACCCTTTACAGACCCTGTGAGTGTTTTAGCCTCTGCTTCAGAATAACTGGGAGACAAACAAAAGCAAATTACAGTAACATGATTTGCAACTTAGATAAGCTGCACTTACTGTACACAGGCGAAATGCAATCCTATAACCATGCTCTAGATGAGGATTTGCTGTTTGTGATAAAATAAATAAAGGAAATTTCAAGGAATCTGCAAATTTTAGATGCTTCACAGAATGAGAGCAGATGACATGAGTCCAGAAGACGAAATTGGAAAGCCATCAATTACAGATGCTGAAATAAGAACATATTTTAGAAAATAAACTAGCTGTTTTGTCACATACCTCTAATACCAGAGCTCAGGGAAGCTGAGGAAGAAAGATCCCAAGTTTGCACCAGCACTGATAATTTGGTGACTTAGAAATAAAGGTTAAAGTAGGAATATAGCTCAGCAGCACAGTGCTTGACTCAGCAAGTGTGAAGTTGTGAGTTTGATTCCAAGTACAAAAAAAAATTAGAAAAATAAAAGAAATAAAGGTTAAATAAAAATTTTTCAAACCAGGAATGACTGAACAAAAATAATTAATTAATCTGAGAACATGAATTAGACAAACCAAACTGTTTTTGAGAAACTTTCAATATTGCAACAGGTAAAATTTCTAAAATAATAAAATTAACAGAAGCAAAATATTTCTCCCTGGAAACTATAGGTTTTAATGCTCTGGCCATTCAGTGTACAGACCAGTTTAAGCTTTGAGAAAAAATTCTGATAGACAGTTGAGATCACTGAACAGTGTTCTAAGGAGCAAGTCAATGTATTGACTTACTTTGTCCTTGATTAGGCTTAAAAATAATAAAGATCTCTTTAGGTTCCTTTCCCACTAACAAGACAGATTATAATGTGTGTATACTCATTTGTTTTGTTTTTCTTTTTCTGGCTTTTCAGGATAAGATATCTTATGTTTTAAGTGAAATTGATTTTTCCAGAAACTCCGTGACAGCATTAACTGACTATTCTTGCCTAATACCTTTTGAGGGGCTGGATGAGAAAGAATTGCTGTTCTTTCTTCTTAAGCATCAGGCTAAAGCTACATCAAAGATTTGCCTTAATCCCACATTTAAATAATCACTTAGCTATTCTTTTTCTACCTTCCTAAGGTTTTCTTTGTCCTCTTCCTCTTGCTCCTCCTCCTTTCCTTCTTTCTTCTTCTTTTTCTTCTTCTTCTCCTTTTCTTGTTCTTCATTTTTAATCAACATTTTTTCAAGCACTTTTCAGATCATTCACAATAATTGTACGTATATATTCATGATACAATGGAAATAAAACCATTCAGAAATAATCTCCACCTTTAAAGAATATCAGTTACTCTTCTTACAGTCACTCCTGATTTGAATGTACCAGAAAAATACTTTTTTTATTATTTATTGTTGACATACTCACAGAATAATAAAACATAATCAGTTTTGGTTTTCAATCTCACATGGACATTTAAAACCTTGTCAGTCAAATTCTTGATCATTCATGTATATTTAAAACCTTGTCATCCAAATTCTTGATCATTCTCATTGCTAAATATGGTTGATCTTATATGTAATATTATGAGTGCTTGACATTTGTACTTCTTTATCTGCTAGAGTTTGAATTTGTTTCCCAACATTTCTATTTGTAAACTTGATACTCAGTGCCAGGATATTGGTAGGTAGGATCTATTAGAAGGTTATTTAGAACGTAAGTGCACTGTTCTCATGAGTGAATTCCTTATTTGAAAAATACAGCATGCACACCTCTTGTCCTCTCTCCTGTTATGTGCCCTTCTATAATAAGATATGTGTAATGGGAAGTTTTGACAGATGCCACAGTCTTGGACTTCCCAGACGCTGGAACTATGAGCCAATAAATCTTCTGTTCTTTATAAATTACCTCATATATCAGCACTGAAAAAACACAAATGGACTAAGATGTCGAAGTAAGTAGAACCACAAAGATAAGGTGGCAAAAGTTTGTGTTTTAAATATTAAAGTTATGGCTATTAGCTAATTTTCTGTAAAGATTATCTGCAAGTTTCTTAAAAGGCCATTTCCAGAAATTGTACTTCTAAGTTTGGGTTTCATTTCCAGAACAGCAAATAAACATGCCAATTTCTGCCTATCGACTTTTCTTCATAAGATTGTTCATAGTAGAACTAAAATCTTGTTGAGAGGCAAAGTGAACCAAAGACTAATCATTATACCCTGTCATTTTCTGAAGATAAACAAGAAAATTAGACCGTGTTAAAAATTTTTGTGTTCAATATCAAAACAGCAAAGAATAAATGGTTCTTTTTTCCATCTGCAAGCTCAAATTGTTCTATTTCAACTGCATTTGCAAATAAGTATCAAACTGACATGTAATAATTATTTTATTTATTACTGTTTTCTCTAATATTCTGTAGTTTAACTCAACTCTACAAATTTCAGGCACATAATGCTTATTAGCCTGCCTTCTACATTTACAGCTATAACAGAAATTCTGAAAAATCAGGCATTTTTTCTCTCTAAAATTGTTTCTTCTTCACTGTAGTGTAAAGTAGTAAGAGAGTGTATGATAAAACAAGTATGTACCTTCTGACTGAGAATTCAGAAGTATAAGTGTGAATCATAATTATTTTACTCCTTATGTAATGGCCAACTACTCTCATAATCAGTTAGAAGAGACTTCTAAAAAATTTGATATATTAGTCCTGGGTTATATAGCATGTGAATTTTAAATTATATATGATTTTTTCTAGATGCAAGAGTTTTGTATTACCTAATGGATTATGAAAACAATATGTGAATAATTCATGATTTTATCTATATATACAAACAAATTTAAAATCTAAATATGGTACAACTAGGTTATTAAAACGTTATACAGTATTGAAATCTTTTGACAGAAACTTTTCTTCAAGAATATGATTGTAATTCTTCAATGGCAAATAATAAGATTTCTTTTTGAAGATCGTATATTTCTTCAGTGATAGTTCACACACATGTACTTCAACTTATATCTACAATTTATATTGGAATATGAAAAACAACAAATAATGTATTCAGTTCATAAAATTGTACTCCACACACCTGATAACAATGAATAAAAGATTTAAACTGTTTTACAATGTTGTGCTGGAGACAACTGTGCAGCAAAAACAATTGTTATTTTCATGAATGGGATATTAGATTTAGTTACACTAGCTTCAGAATATTAACTAGCATTGGTTGAAATTATATGTTTGTTGCTGCTGTTTAAGCAGTCAATACTAGATGAAAATAAAAGTGGCATTATTATTGAAACAAAATAATTACAACATCTTCTTATGTAAATTACCAATGGATCCAAATTGTTCAGCATGTATTTTATAAAGTTCTGCTTACAAATCGCTTTAACTATAAAAGAGTCCTTGAACAATATTTAAGCCTATCAATATGTCATTTAATTTTCATGAGTTTTTGAAAACTGGTGGCAGAAAACAAAGAAATTTTTCAAATTTCTATTCTAATTCATATGACAAATGTTGATGATCATGATATTAATAATTGCTAACAATTTTAATTGCTCTCAGCATATATAAAGAAGGTGTGGAATAATAAAATTTTATGATGAAATTATATATCTGGAAGAATTTTTGTGATAGTAACTTCCTGGTAAAAATATTGTAAATTTGCCTTAATTTATAAAGTATTGCAGTATTCAATCTAAAAGCACTCATATCTGTGTAGCTTTGTCAGTTTCCTTTTGTGCCTACAACAATAATAAAGAATAAAAATAAGGAAAGCTGAAAAACCTTCAGTAAGGGGCAGAATCTTATTTTCAGACTTATTAGATGTTTAGATAAAAAATACTGAGTTTTCAAGGACAACAAAAGAAATCACAGTGTATACAGAGCAATAAGAAAGTATGATGTGTTCAATCAGCAATGGAACAAAATAAAAAGTTTTAGAAAAATACATGACGGCAAACTGAGTAGACAAAGATTTCACAATGGTTTTAAAGATAGAGAAGTAAAGAAAGATTTAGAGAAAAAATATACGAAAAAAGGAAAATATTTTTGGAAAAACTTGAAAGCAAAGCAAATGAATTTTAGACTGACCACATATAATAATATCATAAAATCCACTAAAGGATTTTGTGATGGTCAGTTTTAAATGTCAATTTTACTGCATAATGAAGTATTTATTTGGTAGAGCTTTATTTTTAGGCAGGTCTAAGAGTTTGAGCATGGAAGATTGCATATAGGACAGTGGGTTGAGTATGAATGATCCATTTTCAATATGGGTGGCAACATCTACTTAAACTGCAAGTCCAGAAGGAACAAAAGGGCTGAGGAAGTGTGAATTTTTGCTCTCTCTTCTAAAGCAAGGATGCCCTTCTCAAACTTCTTGATATCACAACTCCCAGCTTTTCTGTTTTGGGACCCTGATTTAAACTGTCCCTCAGGATCTCAGTTCTTTGGCCTCAGACTGAGAGTTCTACTATCAGCTATCCATTTGTGAATCTTTTGGACCTGACCTAGGACATGTTTCTTTCTTTCTGAGGAGCTCAAATGAAGGATCTAAAGACAAACATTTGGAAGCAGAAGAAACAAAACCAGTAAATACAAATTCAAGGGGAAAGAGGTTATTAAATCTGAAGCATGGAACAAATATTGAAGTGAAAAAACCTAAAAGGAAATGTGGAATTTTGTCAACTGGGCCAAAATATGTGTTATGGTTATGGTCCTGTGAACCCACCAAGTGTCATGGAATCGTGACATGGACAAGGCTGAGTCTGGTATTTGTGACTGGTTTGTTGTCTAGTGCTGTGATTCTCAATGTGAGTGCTGCACCCACCCAGGGGTGGAGCTGACATACAGTGTAAGGGAGAGAAGAAGGCATATTTTCTTTCTCTTGGGTTCACGCCTTGCTGTTTGGCAGCCGCCATGAATGACTGCCCCACCACAAGGCCCTGCCTTGCTGCCAGCTGGATATGGACTGAAACCTCCAAGAACTGTAAGAAATAAATCTTTGCTTCCCTAATTTTGAGCATCAGGTATTCTGTCTCAGCAACAAGAGAAAAGTAACTAAGACAATAGGTTATGAAAGTTCCACAAAAAGTGAAAGAGAAATGAAGAAGTAGTAGATGGTAAGTATTTTATACAGTATATTTTTATCAAAAAGACTGAAAAAAGAATATTTTAAGAGATAAAAGGAAATTTGGTTATAGATAAGTGCAGGAATCTGTTGATAATAAAAAGTACTTAAAAGTATAAACTTTACTTAAATGAATCAAAACAATGAATATATCCACATCATTATAAACTTCCTTCTTTATTACTTTATTTTCTCTATGTCTTGGAATCTATTAATCGTGAAATTTTCTTATGTGCATAACTATTTTACATTCCAAATGTGACTTAGAATTCTTTTTGTTTTTAGTGAGTTACTCCCTTGTTTTAATCACAATCTATCAAATACCAGCCAAAAGAAATATCAATATGTTTTAGTTGAGATAGGGGAATAAAATCTAGCAATTTGCCCATTTTTCCATGACATTCCTTGTGCTCTTTGAAGAATTTAATTTTTGCAAATCCAGTTGGAGAATCACTGCTTTAGGCAATCATTAAGGTCATTTGCCCTTATAGTGCTATTATTCCCTGAGGATATGAGTACTCCTGTAATTCATAGTTTTACATTAAGCAACCATTTCCAATAATAATGTCATACCCTATCTGTGAAGAATAGTAACTACACATGTATATGAAAAAGCAATATGTGCAGATCTTTTGAAGCCTGAATGATTATACTCCAAGTTAAAAATAAAATTAAATTACTTCACTTGTTAAAGATTAAACTAATTCAGTCAAGTATGAAGTAAGTAACCACCTTTTGTTCTGATAAACAAAGTAGTACATTAAAAAAAACAGCTATATAAGAGATAATATTAAGGCATTCTTCAAGTAATAATTATGTGTGAAGTTACAGTGCTTTTATTTAACTTTTACTAGTACATATTTATGATACACAATAATTAGATTTTCAGTGTAGGAAATTGGTACATGCACATAACGTTTTAATTCTTTTACCCCTCTCACCCCCTTTTATTTTGCCAGCGACAGATACATTTATTTATCTTGTAAGACTTTATGAAATCAGTTATTATATACACAGATTAAAAGGTTACAAAACATATAAAACATGCTAGATAGTTGTGTTAAGTCAAGAAAAGCTTTTAGATACAGTGTCTAACCTGGATTTCAATAACTATGTTTTCTCTCTTTTTCCCTGTTATCTGTCTTTTATTTCATATTTTATGCATATATTAAGTTATTCATATAATAGACACTATGAAATATTTAAGCTTTTGTGTCTGATCTACTTCACTTAGAATTATGATCTCAAAGTGCATCAGTTTAAAAGAATAACCTAATTTGGCCCAAACAAAGGTATGCCATTATCAATAGCATGACTCTAAATTATATTCACTGAACATGATGACAAGTGGTTTCAATTGATAAGGGATTAAACCAGGTGCAGACCTGTAGTCCAAGCACTCTAGAGACTGAGGCAAGAGGATTGCAGTGAGTTCAAGGCCAGCCTGGAATATATAGTGAGACCCTGTCTCAAACAGAACAAAACAAAACAAAAGAAAACAAAACAAACAAATAGACAAAACACTGATAAGCAACTAAATGTAGGCAGCCAGCATCCAGTCTTGATTCTTCCACATGCCATTCCAGAAAATTTTGACATCTCTGGCAGTTTTAAGAGTAAACATTTGCCAGGCTGGGTGTGGTAGTATATGCCTGTAATCTCTACACTTGGGAGGCTGAGGGAGGATTGCTGTGATTTCAAGGCCAGATTGAACTACAAAATGAGTTCAAAGCCATCCTGAACAGCATAGGGAAACCCTATCTCAGAAAAGAACAAAACAAAACAAAACAAAGTAAACTTTTTTCAAGGTTTTATTTTAAATACTCTGAAGTATAAAAGAAATGTTCGGAATATATAAAGAAGAAATGAAACATGATAACTTCATACTGTACATTTAACTACGTTTCTAAATTGTTGATGTAATTCCCTACATATAATTTTGGCACCATGTTCTAATAAAGCCAAAAAACAAAATATATACAATAACCCAGGGAACAGTTTGTATGCACGGGATGCAATTTAATATTTTCCCATCACTCTTTATTCATCTTAATGTTGAAAAATAATACATCTATTTGTCTAGAGGAAAGCTAGATCATACCCTATATTCTTGTTTTTTTCACAACCTAATGCCCACTTTGACATATTAAGTGTTTTGTGTACTTGTAATATTAAAGACAAGTACATGAGCAATCAACATATTTTTTATACTACCTTTTTGGTTTCAACTTCTTTGTTTTTTTTAAAGAGCAGAATATATTTATTGAGAGAAAGAAAACTTCTGTCATAGAGGCACAGAAGATGTCCATAATGGGTTGCCAAGGAGCCTGCCTTTTTCAGGGATTAGAGGAGGAGCCTGCCTTTTTCAGGGATTATAGAGCAAAATCACTAAGTGAGGTGGGTCCAAAGTGGAGAAAAATGGGAACTCATAAGGCATGTGGGCATGAGGTGGGACAGAACTATGATAATCCCATAAGATGAACTTGGTTGATGGCTAGACCTTGGCAGGAACATTTCTTTCCACTGTGGTTTTCACAATCCCTTAGCATACTGTCTTAGTTCTAAAACAATCCATGTGAGCTCCCTCCCATTTCTAGCTGTCATCCGAAAAATTCTAAAGCCAATCTGTTAGGTTGATACATTGTGTCAAATTCAGAAGTTTAGAAATTTAACTAATAGACTCAGAGAGCCAGGATCCTTACTTTGTAAATATTCCCATCCTGTGCAAGAGGAAGGCACAGAGATCTTGTGAATGCTACATCTGCCCTGGGGGGATGGGGCATGGCCTGCATACAATATAAGAAAGGGAAAAAAAGGCATGTTATTCCCTCCTTTTGTTCTGGCTGCTTTTGCTGTTTGCTGCCTTGAAGTGTTGTCCCAGTGCCATACCACCCTGCCTTGCAGCCAACTGATTACGGACTAAAACCTCCACAGTGGGCTAAATAAACCTTTCCTTTCTTCATTTTGGGTGTCAGGTATTTTGTCTAGGAAATAAGAGAAAAGTAACCAAGACAGAATTTTAGCATATCCAGCTCTTTATTCCTCCAAGTCAGCACGGCCAGTAAATTCAGCCAATATCCACATTCATTTTTTTTTTTTTTTGAGTCACGCTCTTGCCATGTAGTCCAGGTTTAACTTGAAATCACGTCTTTTGCTTCCCTGCAACTCCCGTGGTGCTGAGGTTCTACTGCATGACCTTGAGCAAGCTATGTGATCACTCTCCCACAGAACTGAATCTCATGTTACTCAGTGGCAGACCATTTGCTTAGTACATGCAAGACCCTAGGACTGATACTTAGCACCTCAAAATAAAACAGAAAATGGTGGAAACTTTCAAATCATTTACAAACATTTGGAGTGTAGTCTAACAAGCATCAATGTTTGCAGCTTAAAATAAAACAGAGCAATTTGGAATCAGTCATAAAAATATCCTTAAATCTCTTAGATGATAGATATGCACATTACCATGAGTTAATCATTACTCAACATATACATATATAAGCACATTACATCGTGCCTCATAAATGTGCACAGATATTGTGTGTCAGATGGCACTGATATAGACGACCCCGGGAAGAACAAAAAATTCACGGGACCCTGGAAATTTCTCGGAGCAGAACTTTTATTGCCAGGCCTGGTGATGCAGTCCCATTAGATCGATCCAGAGACTGCGCGCCTCACAGTGTGAGGAGAAAGGTTTTATCAGCTTGTCAGTGGGAGGGTCTAATGCATCATCTCTGGGAAGCAGAAACTTATGTGGGTGGGGGGTGGACAGTTACGGGAAACAAGGGCAGTTGCAAGAAACAGAAACCTAGATGGCGACATTCTTGGGAAACAAAAACTCATACAAGCTAAAGGAAGGGCAGTTATCTGAGGGGATGAGAGGCTTTAGCATAAAATGGTGCATACAGAACAGGAAAGCAGCGCATTAGTTATTTATGGACTATAACAGGTACAATGCATAATAAATTTTTGAAATGTGACATTTTGTCAATCTTATGTAATTTAGTCTGTACTCTTTTTAAAATCATTTCTATTCTATTTACAAACAAGTTCCTAGTTTCAATAATTTTAGCTAAATTTAATATGGTCATATCAGTTGTATACTTTTAAATTTTTAACTGACACATAGAAATTCTACACAGTTATAAGTCAAAGTGACATTTCAATACATATGTCCATTGGGTTTGGCTTACACTTGAAGATTGTTGTGATGGTGAAGTTTACTTCTGTCAAATTGATTGGCTTGCAAGTTGCTAATAAGATCAGTAAAGTACCTGTCTGATTGTGTGCGGTTACATCATGGAGTTATGACATTGGGTACTGGTGAATACTTTCAGCCAGAGTTATAGAAAATTGGTAGTAGAGAAGTGGGGCCATTGTTCTGATAATTCCTGAGCTCCTGGTTCAGAAGCCTTTGCACCTGTTTGTGGGTAAAATTTGGAAAGTCTGAAATTGCCAGCTGAAGAAACTCTAAATAGTGGAAGAGACTGTTGCATTCTAGGCTGTATGCATGATAGATGGATACATGTAACTTGCTAGGCAGAATTATTACTCTGTTATTGAGTGTATTTGGAAATTAAATTGATATAAGGAGATACATTCAAATGGCAATTTTGTCAATCTTATGTAATTTAGTCTGTACTAAATAGTAGTATATGGTGATTAAGCTTAATAGTTTCAACTTGATTGTTTTGAGACCCACTGCAGAGATTAGCACTACATTCTTCTGGGTGTGTCTGGGTGTGTCACAGAGACAAGATCTTTTGTACTATATCTGGTCTCCTCTTCCATCTTCTTTGGCTCTATCACCCTGATCTGCTTCCTTGTAACAGACTGGAGCATCTTTGCTCTAGAACCCTGTTCGCTTTGGTATTGTTCTCTTGGAGACAACCAACTATGGATTGAATTCCCTCTATCCATGAGTCAAATTAAATCTCTCCTCATTTAAATTATGGTTGTTGAGTATTATATCCAGTGAGAAGAAAGCTGAGAAATATAATTGGTATTCCTGTTACATTATCATTATTTCATTTTTTTGAAACAGTCAAAGTCTTCTCGAGCTATTAAAATATATTATTGTTGTTGACCATAGTTGTTCCAGTGACCTAGAGAACATTAGAAATTATTTCTCCTACCTAATTTCACCTTCCTATCTATCTATCTATTGATCTAGCTATCTACCTACCTATCTGTCTCTTTCTCCTATTACCCTATCTTTCCCTATGATATTCTTTACATCTGTAATACTCTACTGTATGAGAAAGCAAAACACTCTTTGTGAATTGCTGTGCATTCCGCATGGAAAGAAGCTGTGAATAATCTTGAATGTGATCTATAAGGGAAATGCGACCTTGGTTTTACAACCACAAGTCTATATATTTTTCTAAATATGAGCACACTCTTTTCCAGGGGCTACCATAACAATTACAAAAACCTAGATGTTTGAAAACAGTAATAGAAGTGTATCTGTTCACAGCTGTGGAAGCTAGAAATGTAAAATCTTTGCTAATGAACTAAAATCTGTTTCCAACAGGGCTATAACTGTTCTGGAGACTATAGGGGAGAAGGCATTTCTTACCCCTTGCAGCTTCTGTGGCCTTCAGTGTTCTAGGCATGTGGCCATACTTCTCTGTTCTATAAATCCAGCATTTTCAAATCTTCATCTTTCCCATTATCTCATGCATTTGCACCTGCCTCCTTCTTAATCAGGGACTACCAGAAAGAATTCAAGATTTTTTAGCTCTTCTGCAGAGACTTTTCCAGGCAAGATAGCATTCACAGTTATTACTGACTAGTTTTTCGATGTGTGTGGGCAGGCCATTTTTAACCTACATCAATAGGACAGCTTGGAGGAAGATTTCAGAATTCTGATTTAATAAATGAGTGATATTTTAAATTGCTATGTTTATGACAGTCAAAAACCATAGAAGAACTAATAGAGAGATGATGAGTTTTTTATATCAAAGTGTTTAGGTTACACTTCTTCCTCTCCTCTAAAACCACCTTTGAATTAATCAGTTCAACACAGAATACCCTCTTGCCATAGTAGCTTCCAAATATAGTGCATCATATTTTTATATTATTTCAAAATTTCACCTTTCCCTTCATTAATACTGACACAAACTTCATTCACAATCTTGTCATTCTTACATTTGATCAATTAGTTTTATAACTCTAAAAACAACATTTAATCTTAAAATGACTTGAACCCATCTTCAACAAGGCTGACAAAATCAGAAATACAAAAAAAATATCTAAGCTGCCAGATCAATCTCTTGTTACCACTCTATAGAATTCAGAAAAAATAAAACTTGTGACATGTACAGTTGTATTTTTAAAAGTGATACAGGTGGAGTTTGTGCTCAATATAGGAATATTTTGAATGCTTGAAAATTTAAGCCATTATCTTGGTAGTTTAAGAAGCTTTCATAGAAAAGCACTGAGAGCCCTCTGTACCAGTGCTTGCAATATCCTATGTCATGATAGCAAATTCTTCCACCTCTCTATAGTCCCTCATTGTCATTGCCAGGAATCTCATGCTCAAATCACAAATAATGTCTCCTAAAATCCTTTCTCTGTACCTCTAGGATAAAATAGGCACCTCTCCCTTGCCTTCATAGCTGTTCTATTCAACATTGCTAAACTTTGACTTATGTAAAGCCTGTGCTGCAGTTTCATTCATTTGTCTGTACTCACTGGCAGAGTACCTGGTTTGTAGTTGTTTCTCAATAAATAAATGAGAAATTAAAAAGTAAAGTAAAAAGTAAAATAAATGAGAAAATGAGTAACTCTTAAATATGTTGGTTTTATTTGTTTTGTTCTGGCAGAATTTTATGAATTTTAAAAATTTACAGTGTTTTACAGTAATTGTCCTACTTCATAAGACACTGCATTATGTAATGTAAAATTGGACATACTTGTACAACTCTGACTCACAAGCAGGTCGGTATTTCCTTTGACAATGTAGTCCCCATGTAGCAAAATGTCCTATGCTTATTGAAAAAAATTGGTTGCAAAATGCATACTGAATAAAATGAAAGGAAGAATGTAAGAAGAAAAAAGAATTTAATGAGTACTTTTGGGAAAATTTATTGTTGAAATAGCATGAAATGTACAGAGGTAGAAATATGACCACCATTTGATATTTTATTTGCTTATTTTCACTACTTTTTAAAATGTGTGTTCATCTGAAGGCACAAAACCACTTTCAGGGTAAGAATTTGAGAGCAAAATAAAGGATCTTATAATTTAAGATCAAGTTTACCAAGAAGATGCAAAAATGCAAAATCAAGTGTATAGAAGGAGCTACTGCTACTTCCAGGGAAGTTTAAATTTTGAAAAAATAGAAATTTCAGGAAAGTTTCAACAGACGACCTCTGGTTGGTCAAACAAGAAATAAAGTTGACAGTTGAGAGTAACATATGCTGATGAGGCTCATTCCTTAAATGAGGGTTCTTGGAGAGGACTTGAAATAGTCTCTTTGAACTAAATGAAAACAAAATCTGATGACTAAGGACAGAAGAGTAGAGGCTGGAGATTCAGGTACTGTTATGAAACTGGAAGAAGCAAATTGCAGTACTTTTCCTGGAAAATTTTGTGCTTAATCTTTCTGCTGGTAAACCTTTTCTGTTCATGTTGGTTAGATCAATACAATAAAATACTTTCCCTTACATTGATTTAAAGAAAAAAAATATTTACTGCTAATATTGTTGTAAAATGTATAGGGTAATACATAAACATTCTAAAATGTAATCAATATAATAAATACCTAGCTTACCTTGACAACTGTGGTTTATGTAAAATCCAGAAGACTATTGTATCACACGCACATGCACACAAACAGTTTTACTATCTTATGATGCAAATTATAAATAAACTATATGTTGAAAAGAGACAGTCATTATAAAGCTAAAGAGATTGGGGGATATTAGAAAAATAAACACTGAGATAATACTTATTAGCTAAAAATTGTATCTTTTTGCCACAACTGAGGCCCAAATGCACAGTACACAAGCCCCAGTCTGTTCTCTCAGTGTACTTTGCATGGAGATTTTAGAATGAACAAGAAATCACTAAATCAGGCAATTGAAGATGAAAAGTGCTAGAGGGTAAGATTTGCAAATTCAAAGATAGATACATGAACTATGAACTATTTGTGCGAATGGGAGTCATTACAGTGTGTCTCACTGCATAGATTATAGGCATAAAACTTTATTTGAAGCCCAATGTATCGATTTCATTGTAAATGATATTACAGTAAAAGAGGAACTGGGCCTAGATTAAGTAGTCTTATATAGCATGTTTCAACAAATTTTTTCAACTTGCATTTTATTTCTGAATGTTTAACTAAACTGGGGTATTTTTATGCCTGCTCTACAGTGATAATTATTCCCCTCACAAAGGGAAGTGCTTTTATTAAGAACTTTGCAGCAGACGCAGTGCTACAATTCCTTCATTAAAACTGCTAAGTGAAATTGCCAATACTTTTTTTATTGACAAGGATTAAAAAGCTGCTATTCTTCACTTCTGAAAAATTTTTCATTGCAAACATTCAACATCTGTTCAGAATTTTAGAGTAAATATATATTACTACATTGAAATAATGTTATAATTGCTATTTTAGCAATATTGTCCTAAGACTCCCCTAGAAAGTGTAGAAAAATAAGATTTATCAAATTGGTCTCAAAATCCTGACTTTGTCATGTAGGCACTTTAAACAGTCTCACTGAGCTGAAATACTTCAAGACTGAAACTAAATAAATCTCAAATCAGTGAGTAAATGGCCCATTTTAGGAGAATGTTTGCAGATAAAAAAGATTAGATGGAAGGATTTCAGACACAAGAAATATTTGGCAAGACAGGATGTTTACCAATCTTTGCTATAAATATTTATGTAGTAACTGCTATGGAAGACAAGCTGTCTATTAAATTTTCAACAAATAGTTATATAACTGTGCTGTCAGTTCTCGAGGAAATAACCGTAAGAAAGACATAGTTTGTGTCACCAATGGCAATAATTGGAATTCTATGGTGCAACTGTGATATTTTTATGTCTTATAAGTAGTTCATTATTCAATAGCATAAAGAGTAAGTGTTTTTGACAGGAGCTTAGGATAGATAGATGGCCAAGAGCTCCATCACGAGAGACCTTTATAAAATGTGATCACAATGTAGGACTTTATTACTACAATGGAACATGTACTTTTGACACTTAGAAGAAATATAATAAAAGTAAAAGACATTTTTCAAAAATCAAAATCATTGTGCACATTGAATACATTCATATAATTGAAATTAATACAATTTTAGCTAAAGAAAATAGTCTAAAATATTTTCATATTATATTATATAAATACAATATTAAAATTACAAATAACAAATATACACACAAAATCTGTTGTGTACTACATACAATATAAAAGATCCTCAGAAAATCAAAAAATTATATAAAATATCACGTAGAAATGATAAACTTTATTTGAAAATATTCTTGGAGGGAAATGTCTAAGTTTTAAAAACAAAGATTGAATTATAAGTATGATATACTACTACTGAAAAATATTAAAATATAAAATTGATTTAAAGAAAGTAAACCCAGAATACAGGAGTGAGGCAAGACTTAGAAACTCATCAGATGACAAATTTGGAAAAGCTGACCCTGGGGACAATTCTTGTACATTTCATGTGCAGGTTTTGACCAACAAAGAAAAGTTTTTCTAAAGCCTCAGAACACCTGAGCCAACAAGCAGATATAAGTTTCTTTGTCTGCACTTAAAAGAAAGAAGGCAGGAGATTAATAACACTGTATCAAACTTAGAGAATGAAGAAAATACTAGGAAAGCAGAAAGTAATAAAAAGATTAGTTACAGAGGATTTTTAAATTTATTTCTGTAAATAGAAGACTGATTCCATTAAAGATTTTTAATCACAGAAAGGAAAATAAATCTGAGTCGCAAGTTAAGTACTGGGTAGTTTCTTTTATATGAGAAATTCAAAATATAAATAAAGCGCAAAATAAAGGACAGATAATAGCAAAGAGGGAAATAGATGCTTTGCAAAAAGCAAAGAGAACCAAGAGATAGCAGAAGTGGGGAGTGAAGGGAGGAGGAAGAGATCGAACGGGAATCACATGTGTCACATATATGTCTCACTCACCACAAGAAATGTGGTTATTATATACTTCAAATATGTATGAATAAAAACTTGAAACAAATTGATAAAATGTGTAATAACAAAGAACATTAATGTCAAAGAATTCTGTTACTATTTCAATGATCTTTAAGGCTGCCTGATTAAAAGGAACAGGGCCACAAATAATATAAAAGTATGATATTAAATATGTTTGAAAGAGAACTGAGACATATTAAAGGTTACATGAATCACTTACTACAGCACCTACTGTTAGCTCAAATACAGCATGCCAACGCAGAAGAAACAGTACATGTCCATGGGACTGCGGGTATGACAGTAGAAATATACTCATTCTCTGAATGTAGAAGAGTGAAAGAGGGTATAGGAATCACAAAGATGAGCACTTGAGCCTGTATTAACAGAAAGTGAATCTGTTGATTTAGCTGATACTGTAATTTCTGTTTTGCATTTTTACCTAGTTCATGGGCATTGCTTCAGTTAAAGGAATATCAATCTTCAGGAAAAAAATCACTCTTCTTTCATAATCACTTCTATCTTGTTAAAATATCCATAATGAAAACTATTTGAGGCAAGTTCAATAAGACATTCTTATGAGACTGTAAATATCCCCTGATGTTCTAATTTTCTACTACTGGATATCTTTTTGCTTTTTTCCAAAAAGAAGATATCTATAAGGGCACAATTCAAATTTAATAGAGCAAGAAAAGGTTGTATATTTTTAGGTCAGATCACCATGCCTTGAAACAGTTTAATGTCCTTAATTAACTTTATTTAATGACCCCTGATTGATATCCTGCTATGCCCAATGTACATAGTTGTTGTGTAGGTTTTTAGTCTTACATTTTTAGAAAGACACATTTTAATTAATTACTGTTCAGTTCACATAGAAAAGTGGAAAAAATTATTAATTAGAGTCATTTGTAGAGGCACAGTGAATGAAGAAGCACAGAATTGGAGTTAAGAAACATGAATTTAGCTTAAACAAAATCTGTAATCAAGTGTTTAATCTTAGCTCAGCTGCTTGTTTTCTCTAGGTTCAGTTGGAACACATAATAATACAAGGGTTGAGAGTAGGGAGTTTCAAAATAGGTTGTGAGCTTAAATACTTACTCCATAATAAACTAATTTCATACATTTGGAAAACCTTAATTACTCTGAGCTTCAGGTATTTTATATGTAAAATTAGGCTAAATGTAATAATACTTTATTGGTAAATGTTTTGTACACGGTAAACAAGGGTTGCTAGAGTATTCCTTAGTTTATTATGAAAAAAAGGTCAATTTCCTCAGTTAAATAATCTTGAATGAATTTATCCGTAAACACCTGCTTGATGTTTGCTATATTTATTATTGCAATAATAACAAAGGACTGTCTAAACTCTCCAAATTGGTGAGCAATATTCTTTGAATCAGTGTCCTGTGGGAAAACATCCATGAATTCCATTACATTAGCAAAGACTGTATGCTCTAGTTATTACTGGAAAAGAAAACCACCTCCGGGTAGTAATACAAAAATATTTCATAATAGTCATGGATTCTATGTACAGAGAGTTTTAAGGGCACAGTGGGTATGGCTTGCATCTGTTCCACAATGCCTGGGAACCCTGTCTGGGAATATCTAAGTAACAGTGGTGACTAAAAAGATACTTCTCTCTGGTTATAGTTATTGTATAGCACAGAGTTTTAATTTTAGGGTATGAAGTAGTACTATTTTTTGTTAGTAAGCTCATAGGTTCTGTGTGTCAAGAATTCACCACTAGTAGAATTCAAATGGTGAGAAATAAAGACCTGACGGTGCAGTACCCATTCCCAAGATGTTTTTGTCACTTATATTTCTGTAACCTGGGCTGGGATGGTTGTGGAGTGGGTTTAGTTTGGGAATAACAACAGTGCCAATATGTAGCTTCTTCACACGGTTTTGGCTTCTCACAGCATGGTGGCCACGTTTCCATGAGAGACTATATCAAAACAGAACATCGTGAGAGAATGAAGTGTCACATGTCAGAAATGTTACACTTTATTTTTCAAAGCATGTATAAGGCAGACCAGATTCAAGGAGATGGACGCATACTACACCTTTTCCTGGGAAGATACTAAAAAATTACAGGTCAGTATTTTAAAACCATGACAGAATGTGGTACAAAACATGCATAGTCCCTTGGTTTTTTCCCATGTTGAGGAATTTATGCATTGCTGCTCTAAAAGTTAATAATCTACTATGGAGCATTCAAATCTATGTACCATTCTAATTTACATCTACATTTCTTTTCACTTTAAATTCTTTAACATATTGAAATGGGAATACATAAATCCACAAATTAGCTCATTTTCTGTATTTTAAAAAGAAAAAAGGATGATAATTGTTTAGGAAACTAAATTCAGTGACTTGCTTAACATTTCTATAATTGCCTGTTACACATATGCCATCAATAGATTATTTTTAAATATTCTTTCCTAAATTCACAAAGGTCTTTTTCTTTTAATTCCTATTTCAAACTCACAAAAATTTGTATTATATGACTATTAGTAAATAATTATATAGATATACATATAGATATATATAGAGAGATTTATAAGTTTAGAGTAGTCAACTGCAGCGTCATCTGTGGAAAATGCAAAAGAGCTGTAAACACAGCAATGATTCAAAGGATCAAGTCCAAAGTTGATCAAATACAAAGTCAAAGGTTTGGAGTTCACTGCAGAGGCCTATGAGAATCTATATCAAGAATCCAAGGTGTCTATTCTGAAAGGCCAAAAAGTCATTTGTTGAGGGCTTAAGCATCTGCATTGCAAGGCTGAGTCTGTGCCGGAACCCTGGAGACAAGGCCTAAAGTGATGGTGAAGACTAGAGGCTCACCTAAGAAACAGAGGCGAAGCGTCCTCCCTCTTTCCCTTTTGATTCCATCAAGTCTACAAGTCTATTTGTTAGCACCACCCACATCCAGGGAGGTCTTCCTTCTTCAGTGTCTTTTAGTCAAGTTGATATCACTTATTAGGCCAAGTTTTGATCAACTTACAAAGCAATTGTACTTAAATAATGCCAGGTAAATATTAACTGTCGATTAAAGATCATTGTTTAGTTCCGAGTTTGCAGAATACATTTAGGATTTCTTTTTTTCAATGTGTTTTGATGGGAATTTTGTGTCTGATCTTGAAAGATCTGTTATTAATATGTGATGTGAATGATTATTTAAAGGGGCATTTGGGAATACATAGACATAGAACCAAAGAAAATACAAGCAATAGCCCCAGGCTTGTACAGAATCAAATTTACTCTCCTTGATGTTTAAGATTACATGAACGCTGACCTTGAGTTAAAAGAGAAGTAATTCTCAGAATAACAAAATCATAGATAGATGGAGTTCAGTTGACAGCTACTGTAAAATTTTTATCCTCACCCAGAATAAAGTCCTACATATTGGACTAAACCCAAGTTGGTCTGCCCATTACTGTTCTTTCCTAATAAAACTCACTTAGAGTTCCCATTTTCCCTCACATTTCCAACATGCATGAATTTTCTCCATTCTCCTTTTATTTTATTAAGCAAATAGAGCCTGTATTTGCTTAGACATCAGAATTTCATAACCTTAGAATGTTCATATAAAGACACAATTTTTATGCCAACATCAGAACAATTAAATCAGTTATGAGACAAGAAATAAAGATTGTGCTTTTTCAGCTAAGAAATGGAAGTTTTGTCTACTACAGTAGATAGTCATAAGGTTGAATAATGCCAGAAAGTTGTGAGGAGAAAATATCCTGAAGAATGTGTAATTTATCAATTTTTCAAGACTCTACCTTCACCAACGATGCTTCATTACCTGACCATTTTTAGTACTCTTTAGTTCATTGCATTTTAGTGGAAAGGTCAGTGATCTAGACAGAATTTAGATGATTTTTCTTCTGCATCCAGCATGGTATAAACATGAACAGTTAAATTTCCTTCTGTGCATATTTTTGTAGAGTTTTTCATCTGAAATATAAGATTGATGTTACTTAACTACTTATGCCCTAAACATGAATAGACTTGAAAGGGAGAAATTTTTAAACATTAAGCATACATATTATACCTGTTTAGAAAATTGATCACTCTTTAAGTATTTACTCTGTTTTTATACATTTGGTTATATTTGCTTTATTTTTGGTAGTGTCTAGTCATATATTTCCAAAAGATTTTTAAGTATTTAGAGTTTTCAACTTGCAGTATTTTCCATTTATCCAGTACATTCCTGCTCTCTGTGTTCTTAATATTAATTATGTGAATGACTTGAAGGACACCAGATTCATTTATGTGGAATTATTTTCCTCCATTTAGTTTCTGGAAGAATGCAATTGGTCATGCTTCAGGAATAAAATGAAAATTAGCTTCTTCCTCCACTCCCTCACTCCTCCCCTCCCTTCCTTCCTTTCTTCTTTTCTTTCATTCCTTTCTTCCTTCCATCCTTCCTACCTCCCTCCTTCTCTACCTTTTCCTTTCTAGTTGTCTTCTCTGTCCTCAATATCATTTTTATTATAATACTTGTCTTTTGAATTAAAAAGAAGTTATACACAGGCATACAGATCTTAGTAAGTCAAAAAATAGGTAAATATAAGTAAAAATGAGTAATCTGCCCATCATATCATTTTAATTAAATTTCTTAAGAATTTATATTCTTCTATTTTTATCTTTTTGTAAGTTTGAAAAAGTGATAAAGGTATAGAAACACGCACATATATACGATTATATTTGTATAATATATATAAATTCATTCAAAGTGGTTTAATACTACCGAATATCATGACACCAATTCAAATGCTGCATAACCAGGTTGGTAACATATACATTAAGTGACTCAGAAATTAAGCAACAGAAACTATGGGGATGACAGCTTTTCTTTGCACAAAAAGGCAGTCACCAGGAGACAATGCATGTTTAGAGTGACCAGATTGTGCAACTTTTGAAAAGCAAATTAAAGTAAAGCAACAATTTCATTTTATGTAAAATGTTCTGATGTTTAAAATTCTAGAAAAATGGGATTAACATAACATCTTTAAGATTTTCTGAAGTTTAATTCATTGCAAAAACCATGATTGAGATTCTCATTATTTAACACCCAAAGGGTATGCTATGAAACATTTGATGACAGATTTTCTTTTGTTATAAACAAGATTTTTTTTTTAAACACTGATGAGACAGATTCTGAGAGAGGTTTGTCTTAATTACTTGGTTAAGCTAATGTGTGTCTATTTCCTCATTATAAAATAACTCTTTGTAGCTGGTAAGTATCTTGAGAAAGATACTGATGTTAGACCAAATCTGTTTTTTTCTTCTCAGAACTTTCACTGGTGGGTTGAAAAATAATGGAAAGAATTTCTTGTACTTTTTTTCACCTTATCCATAATTCTATAATTAGTACAAAATAAAATATTCTTGAACATCCAAATTTCAATCCCATTCTCTTTCTCTCTCCCCCTGTTTTCCATAACTCTGATGTTTTTGAATTAAAACTGATTTTTATTTTGTACCTGGATATATCTATTTTTTGCTAACATAACTTCCTTGGTTAATCTTTTTAGACTATTGTGTTCTTAAATGAATTTTCGTACTTGGTTATTACCAAATATTTATTTCTTATCTTTTAGGATAAAAATGTGTAGGCACCTCCTGAAACATAGACATTGTGAGGGAAATTATCTAGCAGTGAGATTATCAACAATATTAAACTGACTATTCACACGGGTTCTTTCACTGAAAGATTATTTCAGGATGTACTGAAACTATCATTGTGGGTCATCTTCTTTCACTGCATTATTAAGAGACATAAATATGTGATTAAGGGATTATTTGGGGAGTCAATAGCTGAAACTTTTACTTGAAGTCATTTTCAAACTGAAATGTAAACACTGTTACATTACTGGATAGCACTGTTAGTATTTTCCTTTTATGCAATATGCAGCTATATGTTTTCTTTATTCCATTATTACTGTTCCACTTTTAACATTACTTTAATCAGTTTATGTTATGGTTTGTATCTAAATATCCCCAAAGCCTCATGTGCTCATAGACGGGGTTTGAGGGGATGGGCATAATTAGCCCATTGATTGGTTTAGCATGGCTCTGGGTGTGGATGATGGATTTACTAAATATGGAAGACCCACCCTAGACCTGAATAGCAGGAAAAAATAGACTTGCAACCTGGATGAAACAAAAAGGGAAAAAATGAAGGCTTGTTTCTTCCTCTCTTTTATTCCATGAACTGTTTCTTCTCTGCCATGCACATCTGCAGACCTGTCCTGTATTGGAGCCAGATAAATATGCACTGAAAGTACTGCAAACTGTATAGTCATATGATTGATAAACTTTTCCTCCCATAACTATTAGGTACCAGTTATTTGGTCCTACCAATATGAAGGTAACTAACACAAAGTGTTAACCAGTTTAAATACAGACAAATTTTAATACAATGAATAAATGCACAACCTAAATTTAATCTTCACTGAAAAATCATCAAGGAACTCTTACTATGTAATTTATACAATAAAAAACAATGTACATTGTTTGTTATATAGGAATTGATATGAAATTTTTAATATGAAACAATAGATTGTTACAGCATGCAATGTTTAATGATGTGTGAAAGGTAGAGTTCCTATTTTAGCCTTGTTTGTTTTTTTTTCTGTTACAGTTTGAAAGAATAATTGCAGAATATAGTTTCAAAAAATTAGTCAAGATGCCTTTGAAAGTAAAATAAAAACCAATTCAAAACTTCTCTAAATGGCTTTCTCTCAATTGCTTTTGTAAAGTTGTGTTTCTTTACCTCGTTGGGGTTTTTGATTTTCAAAGATCTCCTTTGGCCTCCCTTGCACCAAGCTTTATGATGACTGGTTCTGCTGATTTTTATTTTTCTCACCAAGGTCATTAGGGGGACCCTTCCATAGCAGTCTTCAATTTTCACATAGACTTTCTTCTGTTTTCCTAATAACCATGCAATTCCTGGAATTCTCAACTACAAAGTGTAGTTATTTAGGATTGATTCTTTAAAATGTTTCCTATAACATTGAGTACGCTAGCTGCCTAGTAATAGTTAATATTTAGTGAGTATTTATTATTCTCTAGGTATTATAAAAATATTTTATGACTCTCATTTCAATTAATCTCACTCACAACCCTAAGAGATGGACTATTATCCCCTTTATATAAATGGGGAAATTAATTATGACCTTGTCCAAAGGTGCAAGCTAGAAATGATCAGAAATGAGAGTTGATCGCAAGTCTGTTTGACACCAAACTGTAATTTCTGTTTGAAAATATTGGACGATTCTTCTTACTGTATATGTTTACAGTACGTGATGTTTGTATTTAGCTTGGGAGTGGGTACATGCACAAAATGTAGCTTCTTTGTTTTAGTCCCCTTCCTCTTCCCACCCATCACACAATCTCCACCTTTAAATCCCTTTCCCCCATTTTTATTCTTATTATTCTTTGCTTGTGTTCATGAGATATGGTGTTTACATTCATTGAGGTTATTAGTTTCTTGTACGTTTCCTTTCCTCCCTCCCTTCACCCTTGGGCTTCTAGTCTACTTTACATTTGCAAGATATCTCTGCTCTTATTTCCTTCTATCCATCCTTTATTATTCTCTTTGTTTGTACTTTCCTTTAATCACATGAGAGATACCATATGATATTTAAACTTGTGTGACTGATTTATTTCATTGAATATTAGATTTTCCAGATACATCCATTTACCCACATATGCCTTGATTTTTCCTTCTTTACAGTCAAGTAATATTCCATTATGTACACATGACACATTTTCTCTATCTATTTGTGTGTTGATGGGTATATTACCTGCTTCCTGCATTTAGGTATTATGAATTGTGATGCTACAAATATTGACACAGGCATCACTCTAATATGTCTTTAATTCATGTCTTTGCTTAATTTTGCTATGCTATTTTATACATTATTTGGCCAAGTACATGACTTGGCCAAATTCAAGTCATTCAATGCTTTTTCTTAAACTTATCTAAGAGTGTGTTTACCTATAAAGAGAAAAGTTTCAAGGTAGTAGAAAATTCTTGAAAAATAATCATTGAATTAAAATATACTTGTAGAAGATTTGATAGTCAATGAGAAGAACAAGTGAAAACAAATTAGCATATACTTTATATTTTTAAAACATGAGTAAGTTATGTTTGATTAACTTTCTTATGAAATACTGGTAAATTTCTAGTATATTGCATGCTAAAATTCTGTACATTACCTCTGGTTTTTAAAATATCTAAAATTTTCTCAATAACTTTTTCTTTATAATCCAAATTTTCTTTTCTTTATGTGAAAGGAGAAAAAAACTGTACTCTAGACACATGCTGTCTAATCATTTGTAATAAATGCTCTGCTGTTTCACAAAATCACACAAAGAAGTATTATTTCCTTGTGTGTATGAATTCTCATTTTGGAAAAAAATATATGTTCTAAAACTGGACCAAGGAAAAACAATATTTCAAATTATAGGTAAAGATAGGTTCTTTTACCCTCATTTTGTGTCATTTAAGTGAAAGACTCCCCCAAGTATCCTTGTCTGAGAAAATCAAGAATTACTTATCTTGCTAAGGAGAGCATTAGAGGCATGCTCAGAGATGTCACTAAGACTATATCATGTGTCTAAGGAATTGACAAGAAAGTTTGGGACTGGGGAAAAATATTTTTAGAGTAAACATCTTCTGCAAACTCATAAGGATGACAAAAGCATGTAATTTTGTTTACACAACTATTGAATCTAAAGATTTTAGTTGAGTCTGGGTCAAATCAGAGAAGATTGTGTATTACTCTTTTTTTCACTTTACCTGATTGATCTTAGAGAGCAATATCTTAAAATAGCATCTATTATAATGTGTCTAGTAAGGTAATTCAAACCAGTGCTTCACCACACAGTATTTTATATTTTAATACTTTTAGCAGTATAATGCAAACTTAGAACACTATTGATTGTCCTTACCAAAACCATTAGTCAGGTTAAATATGAGAAACTTTTTCTGTTGTGATGGTAATTTGAATGTGTCAGCTTGATTGGTTTGAGAGCCACCCAGACAGTTGGTGGAAAACAATTCTGAGCGCAATTCATTGAGTCATTACGTTGTTTTTTTTTTTTTTTTTTTTTTTTTTTTTTTTTTTTTTTTTTTTTTTTTTTTTTTTTTTTTTTTTTTTTTTTTTTTTTTTTTTTTTTTTTTTTTTTTTTTTTTTGGACAGAGTCTTGCTATGCAGTTCAGGTTGAACATGAATTCACTATGCACCTGAGGCTGGCCTTGGGCTCACAGCGATCCTTCTGCCTCAGTCTCCTGAGTTCTGGGATTATGTGTGCATACCACCATGCTTGGCTTCATTACTTTTATACTATGTGTTATCTCTTGTCCTTGCCTGTCTGGAGGTGCTTCTTTACCCTGGTTATTAACCACCGTGAACTGAGCATCTTAGTGCTGCCACGATATTCCTACATTGGTGTTTGAGAACTATGCAGTTAATCCCTAAAAACCACAAGTTAAAATAAACCTCTCCCCTTTTAAATTTTGAGAATCAGGTATTGAGACTCAGCAAAGGGAAAGCTTACTAATGCATCTGTGCACATGGAAAGAAGAGAAAAGGAAAAAGATATAAATTCGTATATATATATACTTAAGATAGCTAAGAGGATTGTGTTACTAATTCTATTAGTTCTTGGAACAAAAAAGTTAACATTCATAGGATTAGATGAATTTTGCAAGTCTATGTCTGGTAATCTGAGTAACTCTTTTGAAGATAACTATGCAAAATAACAACCTTAGTTATGTTCCTACTACCTTGTTTTGCAAGCCTGTATTGTTATTGTTTTGGGCTCTTTGTTATTGTTATTTATGAGTCTGGCTTTTTTGTTTTGTTTTGTTTCGTTTTGTTTTTTGTAATTTGTGATGTTTTGTTTTGTCTTTTCCTCTAACACAGAAAAGATAGGTGTACATGTATAGGTTTATACAAGCCTAGAACTTATAAAGAGTGTAAAAGAATTGATTTTATTACAAGTGATGGTATGAACAGCTACTTTGAAGAAGATGAGACATTATAGTAGCCATTTTGATTTCCTGTCATCTTGTTGTGAAGTCCAGTAATGCTTATATCCTTTGTTTTGATTGTTATCAGTCTGTTCTGTAGTATTTGATTTCAATATGTGTGAAAGTGTAGACAGCTATTTTGAAGAGAACAAGAGACATTATGGTAGTCATTGTTGATTTTCCTGTTGTTGGGTTTTGAAGGCCTGTAACACTTTCTTTCTTTTGTTTTTCTCAGTTTCATACTATTGTGTTTTGTCTGAATTCATTGTGTGTGAAGATATGGACAACTGTTTCTTTTTTTTTTTAATTAAGAGAAAAAAGGTACAGAAAAGAAAGACAAAAAGCAAAAGAGACAAACAAATGACAAAAGTAAATTCAAAACAGTAACATTAAAGGTTTACAAAACAAGATGATAGGAATTTGACAATGGCTGTAATATTGCATATTGTTATCTTCAACACGGTTGTTTACATTAACAGATATAGACATGCAAAATTGATCTAATCATATGAGTATTAACAGTTCTTTTTCAATAACTAACACATTCAGTAGTATAGTCATTTTAGCTATCTTACACATAGATATATGCAGATTTATGTCTTTTCCCTTTTCCCTTCCTTCTTTCGTCTTTTCCCCTTTCCCAATTACTTTTACTTTTTGAGCAGTTTCATACCCTTATTGTAGATTTTGGATCATATATACTGTTTCAGTTTCTTACACTAGGAAAACAATATGGTATTTGCACATGTGAGTTTGATTTATTTCACTTATGAGTATGGTCTCAAGTCATCTCCATTTACTTACAAGTCTCAGTGCAATCTTTCTTGATAGCTGAGTAGTACTCCATTGTATAAAAATATCACATCTTTTTTATCCATTCCTCGATTGATGGGCACTTGTATTGTTTCCAAGATTTGCTATAAACATGGGTATACAAATATCACTGTGGTATGATGTTTTCAATTCTTCTGGGAAAATGCCCAGAAGCAGGATAGCTGGGTCAAATGGAATCTCCAGTCCTAGCTTCTTGAGGAATCTCCACTCTGATTTCTACAGTGGTTGCACCAGTCTACACACCCACCAACAGTGGGGAAGAGTTCCTTTTTCCCCCAGCCCCTTCAGCATTTGTCATTGATTGATTTGTTTTTTTTTTTTAATCTTGGCCATTCTTTCTGGAGTGAGATGGAATCTCAGTGTAGTTTTAATTTGCATTTCCTGAATGACCACTGATGTGGAACATTTTTTCACGTATTTATTTTTCATTTGTATTTCTTCCTCTGAGAAGTGTGTATTCATCTCAGATGCCCATTTTTGGATTGGGTCCTTGAAATTTAGGGGCCTGATTTTTTTTTTAATTCTTTGTATGTTTTGGATAGAAGCGCTTTGTCTGAGGGACAATTGGCTAAGGTATTTTCCCAATTCATGGGTTTTCTTTTCACTCTGTCAGAGATTTCTTTTGACATGCAAAGGACAACTATTTTGAAGAAAACGAGACGTTATGGTAGCCACTCTTGGTTTCCTGTTCACTTGTTTGAAATTCTGTTTTGTTTACATTGTTTTATCTTGATCTGCTTTCTTCTATTCTGTTTTGTTTTATTTTCTTTAAAATAACATTTTAAAAAAGATTACAAAACAAAAGGCTTTAATTCTTTTGCTTCTCTCTGTGTTCAGAAAATAACTCATGATTGCTCTATTTTTTTCTGATTTTTTTCTTTAAGAAAATTAAACACATTTTTAAGACTTGTAGATGTCAGAAATTTTCCCTTTAAAATTGATATTTTATACTGGATTTTGTCAATTTAATCATATTTTAATGTTATCTTAATTCAACTCCAATAACACTGAATTGTCATAAAATAATTTTAAAAAACCTAAGATTCCATTATAATTTGGGCCAAATGGCAATAACACTTGTGCATGTGTGCAGGTGTTTATTTGCAGGGGTGTTTTACAATAAGAACAGAAAGGTGGAAGAAAACATATTTTACTCTTTTTTGGTATAGTAAAACCTATACCCAGAAGCCACATACAAATATCAAGATCCAAGATCCATAGTTACTCACACAGGGTATGTGGACATTTTGTAATTTGAACTATTAATTGCATATCCAGGCTATAATCAACTCTGGGAATCTCATTTTTCTCTCCTTAATCAGCATCTATACATATTTTAGTCATAGACATGGAGACCATTTCATCTACTTTGATTGAAAGCCCACCCACCATCCAAAAATATTTGAAAAGATTAAATGCTTTCATTTTTAGGTAAATTGTCCTAAAGTTATTTACTGATTCTTAAGAGTCCTTTATTCATAGATTAAGCTGTATAATTTCAGCAGATTTATCACTCTCATTCTTGTCTAAAATAAACATATCTATAATGGAGTAGGGACATTTCAACTTATCAACCATCATGCAGGTACTTGTTAGTCAGAATTTTGTTAAGTATTAAAGGTAAAATGATAAATAACACATGATCATTGTACTCTTGTCCCTCGCAGTCAGGTCAGAGTTCCAGCTAACCTAGCAGAACCTTTAGAGCTTAGTTCTTAGAACTATTTAAAAAGAGATGGAAAATATATTAATCTGCCTGAGAAAATGCACGAGCTGTCACCATATTACACTGTACTATTCTTTGTTTTTACAATAGGATCTCAAATTGTTCTAAATAACAAGGCAAAATTAAAGCATTGTTATCATTTATATTTCTAGATGTCAACACATAAAATTCACAATTCAGGGGTTCCAAACACATTATAACTAAAATTTCATGAAGCATCCAGAAAAGTGTGTCTAGTTTAAAATATTTCATATGGAAAGTATAAAGAAATTTCAAAGCTTAAACTTTTATTGTTATCATGGAGGTAGATGGGAAGAAGAGGATTAAAAAGAGAAACAAGCTCATTAATGTATATTAAGCCACTCCAGAAGATGGATGTATTCTTAAGGTATGTCAAACATGTACTAATAAAATTTAAAAATCTAAACTGATGAAACAAACACAACAACAAAAAATGGTCTCTGTTTATGCTTGAACATTTGATTCTCTCTTAACATTCCCCTCCTGTGTTTTGATTTTGTAAAATACCTGTGAAGTTTAAAATGAAGCATAATCCTAGGTATGCTGTATATATCTGCTCTGCAAATGTAATTATTTTCTTAAACTAATTATATAAGCTAGAACAATTCATAATAATCAAATCCTGAAAGGGACTTATATGTTCAACAACAAATGAATGAACAAAGAAAATGTGGTTTTTACACATAGTGGTGGACTTCTTTGCAATAAAGACTAATTTGGTACAGTATTACAAGGTGATTGAATTATGGTGATCATGGTGGCACTGTAGTCATGAATGCACTAATCCATTAAGAAGTTCCTAGCTGAAACTACTGGTAGGGGGAATGACTTATTCATAGATGAATTCCTAGTTGAAAGTGCTGGTACAGGGTAGGACCCTGGCAGAGGAGGTGTGTCACTGGGGTCTTGCCTTTTGAGGGTCTTCTCTTGATTTAGCTGTTTCTTCCTCTCTCTGAGGCCAGTAGCATGAAATGAGCAGCTTTCCTCTGCTAGACCCTATTACCATGTTTGTGTTTTTGAGTCAGATAACCATGATCTTAAATCTTTGAAACCACAAGACAAATAAAGCCCTCTTCCTTTAAGTTGAGGATGTCAGGGATTTTGTCTCAACAGTGGAAAAATCTGAGTAATACAATAGTGAAGGGAAGCAAGTCATTGATAGGGAAATGGATGTAAAGTCTTTCTGTCTTTTTGTCTTTCTTTCAGGTACCCAGAATATACATAAATACATGGGTCTATTTGTGTGCATGTTTAAATGTATGTCATAAGTAGAAAAAGGAAAAGAATCTTTTCTCTCTCCTTTATCTCTAGCTCTCTGATAGGTACATGCACGTATAGATAAAGACACACACAAGAAAAACACCTACTTGGTAATGTAATAAGTATGTATTTAAAAATTTACATGTGCTGTCTTATTCCTTATGCTCTCCTACATTATGTATGCACATATGTTGATGTTGCTATATATATATTCATATATACACGCATATGCACATGTATATGCACATACACATATATGTAAATTGAATTTTCAAAATTTTCTGTTTTAAAACTTTAGCAGACAGTCTTCATATTTTGAATATGAATGGATTTGAGATTGCTTTGAACCACATATAAATCCTAAAATATCTTCCAAATCAATATGGTCAGGGGAAATATACAATTTTGTTTTGTTTTGTTTTATTTTGTTTTGTTTTGATTTGTTTTGTTCTTCCAAAACATTGTAGTGGCTTACCAGAAGTTTAATTTCTCTGATGCTGCAATTCAGAAAATGTCACATGTAGGCTGTCCACCTCCTAGTTCCAGCCTTCCATCCAACTCAGCCAAGGTGCAAACATAAGGGGAGAAACTGCCATGAATGAGAAACTTCCTGTAGCATTTAAGTAAGTCTGCAGCAGACCGAGTTTCAAGCCATCACACACAAGCCTTCCCAGGCTTTGGTATAAGACATCATGAAGCAAAACTCTTTCTTTCCTATCTGGATCCAAGACTTGCAAAATCTGTGACTCTAGTAAATAATTTTTAAATATTACTAATGTCGAAGTTGCTTTTCATGCAGCATTAATTTCATGCAGCCTTAAATGTATTGCTCAGAAATAAGGTGTTGCCACAACACAATCTTAAAATACATAATGTTGTGTTTGGAACAACATGGCAGACAGAATGGGATAAAATTTTGAAGGTATTTTCAATAGAAGTCTGATAGGTTTTCCAAATCTTGATATGAGAATGGTAAGAAAACAGTTAATACATGTGGAGAATCATGTTATATGCTTTATTATATGTAGTGAACATTAATCTGCACTGAAGTTGAAAGAAGAACATATGTCTACTGATCCATTGGACTAAGGAAGTGACAGTGTCATTGATAGAAAAACCGGTGGAATCAGACTTTCCACGCACTTTCCATTTTTTCATTTGTAGCATTACTTGTTCTTGCGGTTTTGCAATGTCTTTGCTTCCATTATATGTTGATTATGAATGGAACAGATAAAAAATTTTTCTTTATTATAATGTTAAGTGAAATTAATCAGACACACAGCTGAAATATATCATGGTTTCTCTTACATGAAAAATCCAAAATAGCAATAAAGAGCAAAATGAAAAATATATAATAGGAAGTACTGGACTAAATCTTTCTCGAAAGGGGATCAAATGATGGAGGGGAGATGACAATGGGGTTTAAGATATGTCAAGTACATTTATCAACTCTACACAAGAAATGTAAACACTGTGTACTGTAAATAAGTACTAATAGAAAAGTGCGACTTTAGATCTTAAGTTATTCAATGATAGAATTTGTTGATTGAACATTCATAACCAAGTCTGAAGAGACATCTATGCATTTTGATCCAGTTTCAATAAAGATATCCTAGGCCTCAAAACTCAGTCTGATGTCACAAATGAACTGCATATTTGAGACATCAAGAGGGGAGTAGTTTGATTTAGATACAGGAGGCATAAAAACAATTTCTCGGTAGCAACCACTTGCCACCTACAAATTGTTTTGACAAATTAGAGAAACAGAGAGATTGCATGGCTTTCATGTGTTGGTCATAAAACACCATGTAATTTTCAGTTTATTTGCCATAAATTTGAACCACATTGCCTCTTGACTATGTAGAGGTTATCATGATAGACAGACTATGTTACCTCTCTGAACATGAGACCCAGCTGAGCTAAGTCTTCCATTCATTCACATTGAGGTTCCAGGTCAACCAACAAATAAGCTTTATTAAAAGTAGGCTCTCTTGCATTAACTTTGCAACCCTCAATTCAAAAAAGTCATTTCTAGAAACTTTAGAGCATAATAATTTCACTCATGAGTCTTTCCCTCAATTCTCTCCCTGTTTACACTGTACAGCAATTGTATCAGTCAGGGTTTTACTAGAGAAAACAGATATTACACAAGATATACAAAAGTATAAGAAATTACAGGGTAGGCTTTTGATGGTCAACCGCAGAGTCAGATGGGGAAACGTGCAAAGCGTGTTGGCACACCAGAGGCCAAAGGATTCTATCCAAGGTTTGGAGTTCACCCCAATGACTGGTGCAAGTCCGCACCAGCAGGTTGATGGGTCTGCAACAGAAGGCCAAAATGTCTACGCTGGAAGGCTGAAGAGTGTATGCTGGAAAGCTGAAGAGTCTACACTAGAAGCCAGGAGACGATGTCCAAACTAAAGGCAAAGACTGGAGTTCCTCCAAAGAATGTAATGTGTTTGTCCTTCCTCCTTCCCTGGTATACCATCCCAGTGATGAGCCACCCTAGGGTGGGTCTTCTCTGCCCTAGGGTGTAGAGTTACTAAGCACATTTAGTTAAGCTTCTAAATGTCTCAAGTTGACACAATCAATCAACCACTATAATCCACCCTTTGATTCCTGGACCCATGAATCCTGGCTATGTGAAACACAGTGCCATATAGTGGATGCTAATTCAAAGCATATACAAACTTTTGAAGTACCTTACCCCAACCTTGCAAGCTGTTGTCACCTAGCTGGCATTGTAACTGTGTCTTCAAAAGGCCATTCCACCTTTCTATCAATCCAGCTGCTTCTGGATGGTGAGGGACATAGTAGGACCAGTGAATTCCATGAGCATGAGCCCATCACCTCACTTTTTTAGCTGTAAAATGTGTTCCTTTGTCAGAGGCAATGCTATGTGGAATTTAATTCTGTCTCAGTTACTTTTCACTCATTGCCAAGACAGAATACTTGATGCCCAGAATTAGGGAAGGAAAGGTTTGCTTCTTACAATTCTTGGGGGTTTCAGTCATACTTAGTTGGCTCCAAGGAAGCAAGGTGTGGTGGGGCAGCCATTCATAGTGTCTGCCAAACAGCAAGGCAAACCTGCAAGAGAGAGAGTGAAGACACACTTTCCTCTTGTCCTTACCCTGCATATGAGCCCCACCCCTGGGTGGGTACAACACTCACATCACCAATCCTAGAACTAGACAGCAAACCAATCATGAATGCCAGACTCAGCCCCATCCAAATTACGTGAGGCCTTGGGCGGGGGGACACAGGATCAAACCAATACAGCAATCCTATTTTCATGTGAAAATTTGAGCAAATTACTGTTATCACAATATTTTCCACCATTTATTTCTACTAACTATTGTGTCACAAACAGTTAAAAATGACCACATGACTATCTCTTAACCTCTAGTGAAGCTATTGTTTTAACATACAATATCTATATTAACATAGTCCATATTTCCAAGCAAGAAAATAAATATTTAGGGAACATTCTGCACTTGTACAAAATTACTCACTGCATGAAAACTAAGTCAGTAAGCATTCTAACATGTTACAAACCAAGTATTAGAGATCATCTTATAAAATTGTGCAAGAACTGCTCAGACGAAAGCAGGAATATCTATAGTGACAAGAGCCCATATTTGTAGCCAGGATTTTTGTCATAATTCTTCTTTTGTTAATGACACCATTAATCTTAGCATATTCACATTTTTTGGTCAATCTTAAAGAATCTATTATGTAAAGTACATCATTGTTAAATGTACACAGTGTTTTTGTAGTCTTAATTTCTGGGTACATATGTCTATTTACTTCTTTCATAAACAAATTTTACGCTAACCAACAACTTTTGATATGGATAGTTACTTGACATCTGGCTGAATAGTTAGTAACTGCCCTGAATTTGCTTACTCATGAACTTCACTTTTTCTGTTCCATTTATGTGGACAGAAGACATATATATGAAATATTCATTTCTAAAAATACAATGCACTAGGATATTTAAACAGAATATCTCACTGGAAACAACAAAAAAGTAAGCAAACAAATTTCAAAAGTCTTTTTAAAAATGTAAATGCTTTGCCTTGGGTAAACAAACCACCAGAGTAAAATTAAGAGAAAATTAAATCAGAGAGTGTTCATACAAAGAAAGAAAGCAACATTTCCCAAAAGCAACTTCCATAATTGTTTTTAAGTTTGCTATCACTTAAAGGTCTAAGAAAGTAAGCATATTAGAAATCGTTGAAAGACTGCAAATTGATAAGGATAAAGAGATCTTCTTTATAATAACTTTGAACCTCTCAAAGAATTTATGCTCTTAGAATAATTGGATCAATAGTGAAAACCTTGCCATCAAACTTAGATCCTTTGTTGCCATACAGGGCAAGAAGAAGGAAATTGAATCAGGGAAGTGGAAAATACCTTTGGCATTCAC
>RJWM01010091.1:0-64951 GCA_004363535.1 Dasyprocta punctata | reverse complement strand
GTCACTGGGCACAGGTGTGCAGGGAGGGAAGGTCACTGGGCACGGGTGTGCAGGGAGGGAAGGTCACTGGGCACAGGTGTGCAGGGAGGGAAGGTCACTGGGCACAGGTGATGCTGGTGTGTCTCCTGGCTTTCTCATGTTACTGTGCCCTGGAGTCCAGTGTGTCTGTAGGAGGGCCATTCCCATGTGAGTGCATCTTCTTCAGTACTGTGGAAGAGTCCCCCTCTGGGCCAATCCTTGTGCAGCCTCTTGGTTGTCGTGGGGAGGAGTCCTCTTGTCATACAGTGTCCAGTGGGTAAACATGAAGATGCGCTGGGCAGGAGGTATTTGGGGCCTTCAGTGTTGGGCTGTGAACCTGCACCCGTGCAGCCTGACTTGCTCTGACACGTTCGTGTTGTAGCGTAGTTCTGTGTAGTGAAGCCAGGTTCGTGAGTGACTTGTTACAGCTGGAGTCTCTGCCCATTCAGCCCATGCTGCGTGTGAATGTCATGGGCCTGGGGACCCCAACACAGCCCTGTGCTCGGGGGACAGTGTGATGGGTCCTGACAGAGGGCAGGCTGGGAAGCCTGTGGGACAGGGACGTGTGGGCACAAGTACCGTCTGAGGGTCCCGCCACCCTCACAGGACGGGGTCTTTGCAGTCAGGTTTCCTGGCCACAGAGGAGAGGTGTGGGGGTGGAGCCCCGGAGTGCAGGGCTTGGTGAAGGGCAGTGCTGTCTGTCCCTCCAGCAGAGGTGCGGTCCCAGCTGCTTGTGAGTCAGCGGTTCCCAGCAGCAGCGCCAGACGCCCCGCCACCCCGGCCCTGAGGACAGAAGGGCATGAACACCTGTGGCCTGGCCCCCTCAGTCTGAGCCTGGAGGCCAGCAGCATCTGAGCTGGCAGTGGGAGACGGCAGACCCAGGGGGTCTCTGGGGTGTCCAGGGACCGGGGGACAGGAGCTCTGGGTCACCCTGGGGCCCGGTTCCTGCCGACCGCAGGCATCTCCAGGCAGGGAGGGGTCCCAGCTTCCTGCGTGATCTGCCGTGTGTACCTGGCTGAGGCGAGGACAGCGCCCGCCGGGAGTACCAGTGTCACAAGACTTCGGGTGGCCCTGTGCCTGATCCGGCAAATGTTGGTCCCGTGACTCGGCGTGCAGCTCCCCACCCCTCCTGGCCTGCTGGGGGCGATGTGGGTGAAGGCGGTGGAGTCAGTGATTAGTTAGTCTCATCCGTACTCTGTGACTCAGTGGTGGACCCGGTTGGGGACTTCGGTCGCGCTGCTCAGCTGCCATTGGCCCCTTGGCCGAGAGTGTTGTGGTGGCTTCAGAAGGACTGGGCCTGGCCCATCGGGAATGGACCCATTGACTCACGTGGTCATTTCAGACAACTGCTTTAAACTGACTTTAAACTCAAAGCATCTTCCTGATACCTGAGAAACAAACAGAGTATCACCTCGGTTTATTCAGAGTTTAACATGTTACCTGCTTGAAGACACCTGTGGACAGTAGGAACCGGGCCATCCAGGGTGGCCCAGAGCTCCTGTCCCATGGTCCCTGGACACCCCAAAGACCCCTTGGGTCTGCTGTCTCCCCTCGTCTGCTCAGACGCAACTGGTGTCCAGACTCAGGCTGGGAGGAAAATGGAGGCACCTCGAGCCCACATTTTCAGTGGAACAAACGCACAAGCTTCAGTAGTTCACCGCTTCTTTTATATGAGAAACCTATAATATAAATAAAGGGCAAAATGAAAGACTGATCACAGAAAGCAGGAAGACAGATCTTTCCCAAACAGGAAGGGGACTGAGAGAAGGAAGGGAGGGGATGGGGAGGTAACTGAGGTGCGCCGTGTAAGTTACCAGCTCTCCCCAGGGGACGTGATCGTCCTGTCCTGCAAACGCGGACTAAGAAAAGGAAAGTCACCTCTGTCCTTCCGCGTGTCCAGCTAGTGATCCCGCGGGCACTCGCGGCCTGGGGCTGTAATACCTGAAGTTAGAACTTACGTGTAAATATGGCTGCACAGTGCGTGTGCACGCTCCGGGCCTTGCACACAGAACTCCGATGACCCACACCTCCCCCCGCGCACCCCCAAAGCGTGTGAAGCATTGTTGTGCGTGAGTTTTGAGAAGAAGGAACCCCGGTGGTGGTTACCAAGTCTCCGTAGGTAAACTGAAACTTTGCTGGGTTCTCAGTGAGGCCTCTGCGTGCTGGCCCCCGCCCGCAGCTGGGGCTGACCTCTGTCGCCTGCTTTCCCAGCTGCCCCATGGTGATGCTTTCTAGTCCCCGGCACACCAGCGAACCCTCCCGCAGGCAGTGAGGCGGGGGTTTGGGAGCCGCTGCCCAGGGCCTTCAGAGCCGGTTTTTTTCCAAGAACAACTTGGAGACAGAACTGGTGGTTCCTCACATGGAGCCTGTCAGGTGAGAAGATGTTCCCAGGTGACGATCCCCAGGCCCCTACCTGAGCTGTGCTCGGGGAAGGGGCCGGGCGCTGCTTGGGCCTGTGGGAATGGCCCCTGTGTGACATACTCTGTGCAGTGGCATTTTCTCATCTTGCAGGCATGAGGATCAAAACAAATATTTAAAAAGTGTATTGAAAAATGACTTTAGCTGAGCGTGGAGGTGCATGCCTTCAATCTCAGCACTCAGGAGGCTGAGATAGGAGAATCTTTGTGAGTTCGAGACCAGCCTGGGGTACAAAATGAGTTCAAGGCCGGCCTGAACTGCATAGTGAGACCCTGGCTCAAAAAAATAGGACCGGGGATTTAGCTCAGTGACCTAAGTGCCTGCGATCCCCAATACCAAAAACAAACAAACAAACAAAAAAACAAAACTTTGCCTCCCACGCGCCAAGAATTATCATCTGACCATCAGAGTGGACTGCAGGTCTCTGTGCGTCCCCTGTCCGCCGTGCCCTGCAGAGGAGACGGGTCACTGGGGAATATATGTGCCCCTTAGCCCTGGCGCTTCCAGTGGGATCTTTCCTGGAGAGAGGGTCAGTCTGGATGTGCTCCTGGTGGCTGCCAGCATTCTCCTGCTTACATTGCGTAGTGTCATTTTGGTGCAGTTACAGAACTTCACGGTGAGACCTCAGGAATTGAGGGCTTTCGGTGACCCGGCCCCAGGGCCGCCGCTGCAGATGCGCCTGTCCTGACACTGGAGTGGAGCTGCTTCCGTCTCCAATGGACTCGGGTGTGGGCAGAGTACAGATGGCGATGGCCGTGCTGTCCCGGTCGTGGACGGTCCTGTCTGCTTGGTGGAGAAGCAATTTGGTGTACTGAGCAGAAGAGGCTGCGGTGACAGGGGCACGGCAGCGCTGGGGTGCGGGACCGGAGCCCCTCCCACGTGGGTCTGGAAATCCCCAGAAAGGACTTGCACGGTTCCCCGGGGTTTCAGCTCTATTCTGTTAGTGTGTGTTTGCAGTGTATGGAGTTCTGCCACAGCTGGATTGGGTTTTTTAAATCTCCCTTCCCCTCCACACTCACAAGAGTTTTATTTTAAATAATGAAGACATTCCTTTTCTCTTTTCTTTTCTTTTTGTTTTTGCAAGTACTGGAGATTGAAACCAGGGCTTTTGCCCTGAACTACATTCCAAGATCTTTTTTGTTGTAATTTTATTTTCAGGCAGAGTCTCATGAAGTTGCTAAATTGCCCAAACTAGGCTTGAATTTCTGATCTTCCTGCCTCAGCCTCCCAGAATGCCAGGCTTGCAGGCATATGCCACCATGGCTGGCTTAAATATTGAAGTTGTTCTTAGTTTTAAGAGTAACAGAGATAGGAACTTGCACAGTCTGTTTCTCCAGAATCCAGAATCTAAGGTCCAGTCACTTAGAATTTAAATTTCTCACAGTTGTTTTACAAAGAATGCTGTACCCTCCGAGCTGGGCCTGCCCAGTGGAGGACTCATGCCGTGAATGAGAAGTGTGATCCGCTAGTGACGGCTCCTGCTGGCAGCCCGCAGCGTTATTTTCTGACCGACTTGCAGTGTGACCGGTGGGCAGCAGACCAGAGGATGGCCATGGCGTCTGCGTCACCTCTGCGTCACCACGCAGAAATGAGGAGAGCGAAGAGCAGGCCAGCCAACGTAAACAGCACACGGCCTTTGTTTAGATGACAGGTGCTCAAGGCCACATGTACCCCTGGATTTGATGATTCTGTTCTGTGTTGAGGTTAGTTATGTCAGGGGAGTTACAGTGAGTGTCCTGTTATCACAGCAGTGACAGAGGTGGTATGGAACGTGTCCGTGTGGCCCAGAGTGTGTCAGACGCTGCCCTGCACAGCTCCCCAGTGCTCCCCAGCTCCGGGCCCCAGTGCAGAGCTCTGCAAGTGCTGAGGTCATCGGCCCAGTGCCGCGCCAGCCCGCAGACAGAGGCTCCTCACCCCGGGCAGCCCAGGGCACAGCGTGCTCGCGGGCGTGGGAGGCACAGTGGCCTGTGGTTCTCCCCCTGGAGCTCTGTTGGCAGCGAGGGCCAGGTGTGGGGCAGCGGCTCTTGGGAGACAGCAGACGTGCGCTTCTCGGTGGACAAAGGCAGCTTCCTGCAGCCAGGCGTGGGTGGTAGGACGTGCAGGCAGAGGAGAGGTAGCCCCGAGGGACGCCAGGTTTCTCACAGGGTCAGGCCGGCAGACCACTGCTACTGCCTCCTTCCGTGGCTCCCGTGCCGCTGGTCAGCGTAGAACAGAGAGAGGCAGAGAAGCTGCCTCAGGGTAGGGTAGGACCTAACTGGATCATGGTCAGGGTTTGCATTGTTGAAAGGAGATGGCTGCTCTGGTCTCTAAATTGGGGCTGCATTTGGAGGTTACTGTGACCATGCAAGGGACCGGATGTGTTGGTCAGCTTTCCTGTTGCTGGGACACAGTACCCAACACCCACAACTAAAAAGGGGGAGAGGTTCCCTTTGGCTCCGGGTGTCGGGGTTCAGTCCGTGGTGGCTGCTCCAGGGGAGGAACAGCATGGCAGAAGGGCGTGGAGGAGCAAAGCTGCTTGGCTCACGGCGGCCAGGAAGCCGAGCAGCTCCAGAGAGGAAGGGGCAGGGGCCAGACCTCCGAGGCCCACCAGGCGCACCTGGAAGTGTCTGCCAGTCCCCTGGGTGGGTCCCAAGCTAGTTGATTTGAGTCCCACCCTCCCCTCCACTGCAGCCTTGCCCAGGTTTTGTTGCAGGGCCAGGGAGGGTTAACCAGAGCGGAGCACAGTGTGCACCGCAGAGTTTGTTTGTTCAGCCCTGGGCTACAGTGGCTGTTCACTCACTTTGTTTTCTGGTCTAGAAAGGTTTTAGTCCTGTGGAGAAAGATTTCCATTGAGTCTCAGGTTCGCTATCACTGCAGCGGTTCCAAGGTGGAGAGAGAAGATGAAGGATCGAGGATGAAGCCTAACTCCGAGTGATTGAGCCTCCGGGTTCTGAGTCGGAGTTCCGTGATTCCTGGGGAAAAGGCTTCTCCAGTTTCTTGCTCCATCAACTGGTACAGAGTCAGAGCTTTGAAAGCTAAAGATACCAGATGGACTTGCATCCTCACACTGCTCTTTAATTTGTGGCCTCACTTGAGAGCCTGTGACCTGACGTCCAGCGTGCGAGCGCTCGTGTCCCGGCAGCCGGGCCTGGCGTCCCCGAGGAGTCTGCCCGCTGGGGCCGCGGGCTGCGCAGGTTGAGTGAACGCGAGGGTTTAAACACTGAACACGATCTTTTTATTTATGTTGTTTGGTTTGGTTTGGGGCCAGATTAACTCATGAGAAATAGAATTTCTTGGTGAAAATGTCATATTTTTCCATTTGAAAATTTCAACAACTAAATTAAAAATGTTTTCAGAGTTATTGGCAACTTTTTTCTCACTGGTACATAAAAATAATGTGTATATGTTGTGTGTGTGTGTGTGTGTGTGTGTGTTTCAGTACTATGGATTGAACCTAGGGCCTTCACACTGAGCTATATCTTCAACTGTCCCCCTGCCCCTTTTTTAAACCAGGATCTCAGTACATTGTGCAGGCTGAACTCAAACTTGGGATCCTCCTGCCTCAGCCTCCCAGAGTGCTGGAATTACAGATGTGTGCCACCATGAAAATAACTGAAGTGTGGAGCCAATAGTCCCTTGTGTGACATGGTTTCAGAGGGCTTTGCTCAGAGCAGGCCTTACCCTACAATTTAAGAACTCGGGCCTTGTGCTCTGTCTGTCCTCTGGGTTGGCTGCTGAGTCCTGGACCCTAGAGGGGACTTGGGCGTCTCCCGCAAGGCTCCTGAGGACCAGGGAGGCTCTTGCCTGCTCATGGAGGAACCAGATGGGCCTGAGGTCTGGGAGGGCCTGAGCCTGCCCACCCTGGGGCTGGCGCCCCTGCACTGGGAGCTCCGAGGGAGCGCCCGTGTCCTGCTGGTCTCCACCCTGCCCTGTGTGACCCCACGGCTCCCGAGCTACTCACCAAAGCCCTGGGGCGGGCAGTGTGGTGAGCACTACAGGAAGAGCCACGGGGCCCAGGCCGGTGATCCCAGCACGGAGGGAGGCTGAGGCAGGAATGTGGCAGGCTCAAGGCAGGCTTGGGCAGTTCATAACTTAGGCCCTGTCTTAGAATGAAAAAGTAAAAAAGGCTGGCGAGAAGGTAGCTTTATGAAAGGACTTGGGTTTGTTCCATCCCGAGTGTTGCAAAAAGAAAAGGAAGGAAGGAAGGAAGAAAGGAAGGAAAGGAAGAAGGAAGGAAGGAAGGAAGGAAGGAAGGAAGGAAGGAAGGAAGGAAGGAAGGAAAGGAAGAAGGAAGGAAGGAAGGAAGGAGGGGCGGATGGCCCAGAGGGGTCGCAGCTTCGCCGGTGCAGACCCCGTCCGGGCCGCGTGCCCCGGGCCGCCATCCTGCTTGCTGTTCCCTGCGGAGCTGGCCGAGGGCCAGGTGGCTGGGCAGCGCGGTGACTTCTGACTCCACTCTGTGAACATTTTGTGATAATTAATTCCATTGCTTTTTGAGAGCATTCAAATGGAAGGAAAAATCAAATGGAACAATTTGTTGAAACCAATTATTTTAGCAAGAGAATCAAATGATTGTGGATTCAGGGCAGATGTATTCAATTAAAAACCTCACTCTGGATAATTAGGGAAAACTCTCTTCCCAACCGGAACTTTAAATTAAGCCTGGCAGAGTGTGCCCAGCTCAGGGCGCCCCAGCGGGCCCGGGATCGCACTGCGCCGGTGTGTGCCGAGTGCCCTCACTTTTCTCAATATGAAAATAATTTGTAGACTAAAAGGCAAATGGTGGGCAGCAAGAAAGCGTTTACAGTTCCCCAGCTGGCGGGGCAGCACTGCAGAGCGTGGGAGACTCTCACAGCTCGGCTGGCGCAGCCGGGACTGCTGGAAACGGAATCTCTCATCAGAGAAGCGCAGAAAAAGATAAACCTTGTTGACAATAAAAATGCAAATTCATATGACAAGATTCCACACCTAACCCATCAAAAAACAAATCAAAAAATAAACAGACTGAGTTGGAATTAGTGAGGGTGTGTTTGACAAGGAACTTTCATATGCAACATGTTTCTCAATTTCTGGAGGGGATTTGATGTTTATTGAGGCTTAAAATATGTCCATTTCATGGTCTGGTAAGGTGTTAGGCTACAGAAATACTGGCAGGAAGGCCTGGCTATATGGGGCCCAAGTTTGTTGAATGTAAGACTATGAACAATAGTGATATAGGAGTCTGTTCCTATGAGACTGGTTAAATAAACAGATTAATTTGTATCAACTGTGGAAACTAGTTTTTAGATTGCAATATCTATGTATTTAATAAGTGAATTGCTTACTAGGCAAGTGATCAAACTTCGCCTGTAGTAGAATTTTACTTTTGTAATGGATACTGATTCAGAAGAACAGACTTGTGCGCTGAAGTCTGTTCAGAGTACTTGTGAAGAGTCAACCAAGTAAGTTATGGGAGAACTCTCTTTTTCTTTTGCAAATATTTTAATTTAGAAAGTTTTATGTAGAGTATTACTTTACAAAAATAAAGAAGATTGGGAAATACAGAAACCTAGGAAGCGGCAGTGATCACCTGTCATCAGCTCCCCCAACGCACGGTGGGCTGTGCGTTGCTGGTTGCGCCCGTGTTTTTGGGAAACATGTTTCCCAGTGACTTGGTGATCTCCCTTACTGAGCCGCCTGATAGTGTAACCATTCCACGTGGTTGGCTATTAGCCGATTTCTCATTTTTAAGTCTTAAAAATAAGGCTGAGATTAATATCCTTGGTACATAAATGTTTCCGTCACGGCTGGCTCTTTCCTAAAATAGATTCCTGGAATTACCTTGACGGACGCGTGGGGCGCAGGCTATCAGGATTAGTTTCCGCACCTCCTTCGCCTTCTGACGGCATCCCTGTGTTGTTAGTCTCGTGCAGGGGATTTGGAGGTGGACGTGAACCTCGCACTGGCCCTCTTCGCTGACGTGCAGTGCGGGAAACGCTCTGAATGGAGCCAGCGACGTCCACGGCTTCCCGGGTGGACTGGCCGGCTCGGGTTCCACTCTCACTGGCGCACTGCCTCGCGTTGGGTTTCCCAGTCCTCTCCCTGGGGTGGGGAAGCAGGGGTTCTTGGGACAGAGACTCGATGGTCACCGCAGCTCGTGCCCCTCCCAGCTGGAATCCGCAGGCCCGGCCCTGCGGCCTCTGGTCGGGCTGTGAAGTTCAGGGCCTGCCCATCCTGAAGTCCCGCCTGGCCCCTCCCCTGGGAGCATGCAGCTCTTGGTGGGGCAGCTGGGGTCTGCGCCGGGCTGTGAACCCTGGCAGGACCGGCACGGCCTTGTGCACTACAGCCAGGAAGGACACCGAGGCTTGGCTTTCTTGCAGTCTTCCAATTCCACAAAACGGTGTCCTTGGGCTTCCCCCAGTCTCTTAACAGTGTAAAGGCCATTCTCCGTTTGAGGGACTGGATTCTGGGGTGAGTTTGGGGACGTCTCTTTGTGGAACATGGGCGGGAGTGGGTTCATGGGGATGGCACCTTTGCCTGCGCCTGCACTGCTGTCTCTGTCTGTCAAGGTCCCGGGGCAGGCACGGCCCTCCACTACGCTGCAGCGTCCTGTGCCGGGCAGGGCTGGCGTGCAGGACAGGGACACCTTGTTAGCCACAGGTCGGTAGACCCATCCTGGACAGGCTGAAGGGCTCAGTCTCGCTAACCGTGCAGCAGGAGTGCGGGGGAGAATGCTTTAGTGTCCTTTTGGTCTCCTGGGCTGTGTGCATGTCCGGCTGTCCATCCTGTCCTCACGTCCTTCTCATTGCTAGTTTCCCGCCCTGCCCCGCCAGCGAGACCCGAGGTGGCCATGTGCATGCGTCTGTGGGGAGCGGGAGGGTAAAGGGCAGGAAACCAGCGATGAATCAGGGAGGTTGAAAGCCTGCCACTTCCTGTTTCTCTTGGCAATCCTGGAGGGAGACCTGGGGGTGAGTGGCCCACAGATTGCTTAGCAAAGCTCCTTGCTGTCACTGGCCACAGCATCTGCGAGGCGTTTGTCCCCCAGAGTGCTCCACAGGGACCAGAACCAGGTGTGGGGCCAGCTCAGCGCCTGCGTCAGAGCCTGCTGACCCCGGGCAGGGCTCAACTTCAAACCACACCATTGTCACAGTGCTGGTGGGTTGGGGATGGGAGGCCGGACTCTGAGCCCCGAGCCGGGTCCCAGGACCGTCTGGCCATCAGGTGCGACCAGGGCCCTCTGCTGTGGCTCTGTCTAGATGCTTTGCACCACAGCACAAAGGCTGGGGTCCCTCAGCCGCTTGGGGACAAGACGAGGGACACCAGGGGAACGCCCGTTCAGTCAGTGCGGTCTGCCTCGCACCCCTGCCACCCAGAGGGGCAGATCGGGGCCACACGTGCCACGTCCCCCACTCAGCACAATCGCAAGAAAGGCTCCCAGTGTGGCGTTTGGCGTTGCTTCCTCAGGCCGCTGAGTTTATCGCCTTGTACCTCAGCGGACTCCAGACAGGCAGACCGGAGCAAGCGGTGGCCCAGGGCGTTGCTGATGAAGTCAGGGGGGCCGGGAGGGCAGGTGACCAAGTGTCCCCGGTCTCCCCAACCTGCGCAGATCTCGGTGTCTGCGGGAGGACTTCCGGGTCGGATGCCATCCTGACGCTGGCCCAGGAGTCCCACGAGGGGTTGGAGTCCAGGTTCTCTCTCTGTGATCACAGCTCTGTCCGCTGGGCCCTCCCCCGGGGTGGAGGCAGTGATTCCGCCCGTGCTGGACTTGGCTTCTGCAGTGTCTGTGGCCGCACGGGGCTGACACCAGGGGAAGGTGGGCGGAGGTGCAGGGCCTGCCGGAGGCGACCCCTCTGCCGGGTCAGGGTGGGGCGCGCCTTGCTGTCCCGCTCCAGCACCCTGAGGTCCCCAGTAGACTTCAGCGTTTGTCCCCTGAGCCGCCCCTACCTCTGCCCAACAAGGATGGGGCCTTGCGTTTTCCTGCTGGACACCAAGGGGAGAGAGAAGGCGGGGTCCACACAGCACCATGTGCCAGCTCTGCCCCGCGTTTCGGGGTGACGGCCACTGTCGCTTCCTCCACCCGCAGACTCGAGGTGTCGTGTGAGTGCGGGCGGCAGGTGGGGACCAGACCAGGCTCTTGTCCACCACCAAGCCTGGTGCCACAGTTTGGTGGCACCTTGAAAACAGCGCTGGGGACCCACTTTCTTGGGGTGATCGTAGGGAAGGTTGACAGAGGGGGAAGGGGCCTCCCGGACACTGTCACTGGGCCTTTATTAAGAGCAGATCTCGGTTCGCAGGCCTCTTCCTGGGAGCAGTACCACCCCCACCCCGCTCCCGCCTGCCCTGCTGCCTTGGGGTCTGTGCGGAAAGCCGAAAGGCCCTCGTGCGGTTGTGAGGGGCTCAGTGCGGGCTCCTCCGTGTGGCCGGCTGCGCTGGGGCGGCCCTGGCTGCGAGTCTGGCTGTCAGGGCCGCTGTGACAGCTGAGCTGCTTTGCTGGGAAGCAGCTGTGAAGCGGTGGAGAGGTCTCGACCTGCAGTCACTGCCCAGAGCTCGAGTCCTCTGTGTGGCCTCCCAGTCACCCGCTGTAAAATGTGCAGTGGCTGCTCCAGCGGTGTGGGGCGGGGGGACCACGGTGTGTGAGAGCCGGGCCACCGGGCGCTAATCTGGTGGTCGCAGTTGAAACCCGGAGTCACTCGGAGTCCCGGACGTGCATGTGGGAGTCACACAGCGCCGCCCTGCCTGGCATTCACGGCCGTGCCCAGCCGGGTCCCCAGTGCGTGGGTGCTGCCTGCCTTGCGCACCTTGGCCCGGCCCAGCGCTGCTAAGGACGGGGCATCTGGGTTTCTGTGAGTAGTGTCAGAAGCTGGGTGGAGCTGATGCCCATCTTGGCACAGCTGCTGACAGCCGGAAGGGCGATTCTGCAGTCTGGACCCCGGGGAACCCAGGACTGGTCCCCTGCCGCTCTCTGATCACGTGGCAGAGCGGGCCTTTCTGCTCCCACTGAATTCACGCATGAAGTCTGAACACGATGGGAAGCAAAAGAAGTCCTATTTGGTTACTGTTCGCTCATCAAATTGTAAACATAACAGGAAGTGATTTTATTTCTTTTTTTGATTTCTTGTTTTCCTAGGCTGAGGTGAGGTCTTGCTGTGGTGCCCAGGCTGGCCTGGAGCGCCTGGCCTCAAGTGATCCTCCTGCCTCAGCCTCCTGAGTAGGAGGACTACAGGCAGGCCGGCCCACCACCTCTGGTTTGTGAGCTGCCTTTAGAGCTGCTTTGGACATTCACTGAATCAGGCAGGGTTTGCTGTGAGTGGGGTCGAGATCTTGGGTGAGTGTTGCGGGGTCATTTCCCAGGTGGCCCTGACTTATTCAGGACAAAAAGTGCGGCTCTTGAGACAATGGCGCATGGGGAGAGGAGTCAGCCGCTGTGTTCCGCAAGGCTCCGGAAGGATGGAGTCCAGGTCAGGTCTCAGCGCTGCACGAGGCCGGCGGGGGCTGGGCCGGGAGCAGGGGCCGCTTGGGGTGCAAGTCCCAGAGACTGCTGGCCATCCACGCGCCTTCCAGGTGAGCTCTGGGCTCACTTGGGCTTGGGGCAAGAGGTCTGGTTGAGGGAGCACCTCAAAGCCGGGCACAGCGGAGCGTGCGCCTGTAATCTCAGCACTCTGGGTGGCCGAGGCAGGAAGATTGCAAGTTTAATCCCAGCCTGGGTAACTTAGGGAGCCCGCGTCCCAAAATAAAACAAAATAAAATAGTAAAAGGGCTGGGGATGTAGCTCAGCACAAAGGCCCTGGGTTCAATCCCCGGCCCCCTCCCCCACACTCACACGTGTGCGGCGCCTCGGAGGCTAAGCCAGCGCTTCTGTGTGGTCAGCTGTGCACTCAGGCAGGGCGGCGGTGGTGGCAAGCCCAGTGCAATGACCTCTGTGCTCCGCCCCATGCCGCAGGCTGGGGCCCGACTGGGACTGAGCTGCACTGAGCCGCTGCGGCCCCCACTGCACAAAGCTTCGGTTGTTCAGATTTCACAAGCCGCGCCTCAGAGGCCGTGAGAAGTTCGTCCCTGCCCGGCTAAAGATGTGCTTTGGCTTTTTAGTTTTCACAGGAATTTAAAAAATGATTTTAAAATCAATAACCTACCTTCCTGAGGGCCAGGAGTTTGGTTCAGTGGCTTAAGCGCCTGCCTGGCAGGTGCAAGGTTGTGAGTTTGATCCCCAGTACCGCAAAAAAAACAAAAAACAAAACACAAAACCTACCTTCCTGGTTCTAACGCTATTATGTTAAAATCGTCTGCTGTCTGTCTTTTATAATTTGCTGTATTTGTTCAACAATCTCCTTCATCTTGATTGGAAGTGGATGAACAGGATGCTGTCACGTGGCTTTTCCTTCACTTCGAAGCTGCTTTCCTGTGGTTATTTCTTGTGCTTTGCCCTGAGAAGTGTTTGTCATAATGTGTCACCAGTGCTGGGCTCTGCTCGGTCTCATCCCCAAATCCTCCTGTGGTCTCGGCGTGGGACGACCTTCGCAGCCACTGCTCAGTGGAAGCAGGCTCCGCGTCGGGTACCTGGCAGCTGGCGGTGTCTCCTGAGCCTTCACCTGGGAAGGCCCTGCCGGAGGGGCCTTGCTCGGTGCTGCACGTGAACTCACTGGCTCTGGAGTAACTTCTCCGCCTAAGACGCTGTATCAGTGCACTGTTCAGAGCTGCCATTCTCTGGGGTTTCTCTGTAAATCCAACAGAGAACATTCCTCTTTGGTCTCAGAGCGAGGCTCCAGGTGCCCCCGGTTACCACTGCTTCCTTCTCTGGCACCTTTGTTTCCCCCCGCAAACCCTGGAGCCCCCGTCCCCTGAAAGCCCGGCGCCCCGAGGCCGCTCCGGAAGGAACTGAGTGGAAAGATAAGCGGCTGTGCGTCTATTTTTGCCTCGTACTGTACTTGGGCTTATCAGGCGCTTTGCCGAGGAGTAATTGACTTCCGCTGCCCTCTCTTCCCTGCTCGGGGGTTGGAAGTGCTTCCTCCCTCCCATGGGCTTAGAGGCCATCAGATGGCACCGCGCTGGGCGCACCACCCCTGCCCTCTCCTTGGCTTCCGCTGCCCAGCTCGCAGCGGAGTGGGTGCTTCCCTGATCACCTCTCCCTTTGCGGTGCTGGAGGCCGGGAGCCCGGGCCTCAGAGCGCCGCTGAACCGCGCCCATGCCCCGCTTCCTTCCCTGTGAGTGCTCGGTGCTCCTGGCCCTTTCTCCTTCCCGCTCCCTATCAACCTTCTCCTCTCCCTCGCCTTCCCTTCTTCCTTCCGTGGTGCGGCCTCTGGGGACCTGGGTCTGGCCGTCAGCCCACGGAAAGCGGAGGGGAGCTGTAGTGGGGGACACTGGCAGCTGTGGATCTCGTCACTGCGACCCCAGCTGTTCACATCCCTCAGGAGCAGCCGGCCAGAGCCTGGGTCCTCGCCTAGTCTCCGAGGAGACCCTCGCAAGCTCCTCCTGGAGCCAGACAGGGAAGGGCAGACCCTGCGGTGATTGCTCAGTCTCCTGACCGTGGACCTGGCGACGGAGCCCAGCACCTGACACATGCCAGGCAGTGTGCCCACCACCCAGCTGTGGCCCCTGGGTCCAGACTGTCTGGGGCTCAGTGGGGTGGGGACCGGGCCTCGTCTGCAGTGCTTGTGGCCTTGGCTTTGCGCGGAGGAAGGAGGAGGAAGGAAGGGGATGCAGGGGTGTCTCGGGCCCTGCAAGTGCGGCCTGGGGTCTGCGGTGCCATGTGGTCTTGGGGTGAGGTGTCCGGGTGGGAAGCAGGAGGTGGCAGGCCGACGAACCCAGGCAGCACTGGTTCTCACGCTGTCTGCTCCCTCCGATGGCCACAATGTAAGGGGACTGTCTGCCCTGGCTGTCTTGTCCCGCAGTGAAATGACAGTGGCCATGGAGCTCTGTGACGGGCATTCATTCACTTCGCAGGGGTCTCAGCTCTGTGATGTCTGCGGCTGGGAGCTGCCTCCACGGGCTGCATGGACTCAGTACCAAGCGCAGTGCCCTCCTGCCAGGATCGTGCCACCTCCTCTCGGGGCTCCTGTTCCCCGAAGGGGCTTCCGGCCTGCCCCTGAGATCAGAGCAGAGAAGCTGCACGCCAGTGCCAGGTGCCTGGTGGATTCCTGGCATCTTGAATGACTGGGAAGGAATTCCAGATGGAGCCAAGAGCCGGACGTGGGTATTGTGCAGCGCTGTAATCCCAGCACTTGAGAGGCTGAGGCAGGAGGATGGCTGCAAGTTCGAGGCCAGCCTGGGCTATAAAGTGAGTTCAAGGCCAGCCTGAACTTCATGGTGAAACCCTGTCTCAGAAGGATAATAAACAAATAAATAAATGGGTGGAGCAAAGAGCAAGGTGGGATCAGAGTTGCTGAAGGACCAAGAAACCAAATCGCTGGGGAATGGGAGCCCAGACCTGTGTCTAAGCGGGCGGGGATGGGACATGTGAGGTCTGCGCGGTAGAGGGTGCGAGGTGACACCTAGACCTGAGGTGGTGAGTGCCGCGGTGCCAGGTCCTGGTCACAGCACAGCAGGGAGGCTGCTGTCACAGTGACCTGCTCTGTGCCACAAACAGCTGCAGGGGAAATGTGTGGAGTCGCACACAGAAGAGCCAGGTATGGTGGTCCCAGGTGTTTGGGAGGCTGAGGCAGGAAGATCACTGGAGCCTAGGAGTTCAAGGCCAACACAGCAGGAACCTGTCTTAAAAGAAAAAACAAAAAAGAATTAACAAGAAAAAGTGCTACCCACTCTGACTGGATCAATGGCTACTGGATGCACGTGTTGAAATACCACACTGAACCCTGTGTATTGGTTGATCCTGTGTCCCCCCAAGGACTCATAATTTGGATGGGGCTGAGTCTGGTGTTTGTGATTGGCTTGTTGTCTGGCACTGGGATTGGTGATGTGAGTGCTGCACCCGCCCAGGGGTGGAGCCGACATACAGAGTAAGGGCGGGAAGAACACATCTTCCTCTCTGTCTCTCTCGCCCCCTCTCTCTTGGTGGTTTGCCCACCATGCCACACTGCCTTGGAGCCAACTAAGTATGGACCGAAACCCACCGTGAACTGTAAGAAATAATCCTTTCCTTCCCTAATTTTGGGAGTCAGGTTTTCTGTCTCAGCAATGAGTGAAAAGTAACTAAGACAGAATTTGGTACCAGAGGAGTGGAGTTGTTGCTATGACTAAACCTGATCATGTGGTTCAAGAGCCTTTTGGAATGGCTTGTGGGAAGAGTTTGGAAAGGTTTGGAGGTGCCACCTAAATGCATAGAGCTGGAACAACTTAGGCTGTTCTGTATGGGAGATTCTGGTCAGAGCTCAGAAGACCAGAAGCCTAAGAGAAAGTCTGCTGGTAAAGACCATGCTTGGGAGGTTTCTGCTAGGAAGAAGGACTGCATTGGGTGTTGGACTCCACATGATGTGTGTTTCAGCTTGGCAGAAAGTTTGTCTGCATTCTGCCCATGCCCAGAGACTTTGCCTGAGACTGAGATTAAGGGCAATGGACTGATTAGTCTGGTGAAAGAAATTTCTAGGCAGCCGAATGTTGAAATGGTGGCCTGGCTATTGTTGGGAGCTCTTAGCCAGATTTATGTTGGGAATCAAGAGCAAAGAGCCCAACATGGCAATGTAAAACCTTGTGAATTTGGCCGGGAAGCTGTGGACTGTAAAGATAGAGCTGAGACCTCAATTGCTGAGAAGGAACAAAGGAATAAAAGGATGGCCTGGGGGCATCCCGGGAAGCAGCGGGCCTCCACCCTTTGCAGCCTCAGGCCTTCAAAGGTGAAAGGGTTTGCTTGGAGGAAAAAGCTGCAGAGTGCCATGTTCCAGAGTGGCAATGGAGGCCACAGGAAGTTTCAAAATGGCGGCAGCATAGAGAAACTGTCCCTCACAATCAGGTTTGGAGAGCTCAGTGACCCAGGCAGTTGACCCCTACAGCTAAGAGAGAGGAAAGCCTGGCTACTGCTCCAGCTGGCAGCAGACCTTGGCGGCATCCATGTGGTGCTGGTTTTAAGTACAAGGAAAATGTACACCTTCTGCCATGCTTTCAGAGGTCAGTATGTAAAGATGTGAGGGTGAAGCCAAGGAACATGGATCATCCAAGGAAAACTATGGAAGTTAAAACCCCTGGAAGTTCCACAGGCCTTTTGGAGCTTGCAACCAGATTGCTTCAGATGCTGAGCATAGAACTCCAGGACTTAATGTTTGCCCTGCTGGATTTTGGTCTTGCTTTGGTTCCAATGCTTTGTATTCCCATTTGTAACTTTTGGAATGGTAATGTTTATCTTGTGCCTTTATATGTTGGAAGTGTTTAACCTCATTTTCATTTGTACAGGGGGTTACAGTTAAGTGCTTGCCATAGATCTTGGAGGAGATTTGGGACTTGGACTTTTCAGCAATGCTGAAACTGTTAGGACTTTGGCAACTCTTTGAGATGGACTAAATGTCTTTGGTATGAAGGATACACGAGTCCTTGGGGGGGCCAGGGGTGAAATGTATTGGTTGATCCTGTTTCCCCCCAGGGACTTGTAATTTGGATGGGGCTGAGTCTGGCATTTGTGATTGATTTGTTGTCTGGTGCTGGGATTGATGATGTGAGTGTTGCACCTGCCCAGGGGTGGAGCCGACATACAGTGTAAGGGCGAGAGGAAGGCATGTCTTGCTCTCTCTCGCTGGTTCACCTTGGTGTTTGGCAGCTGCCATGAATGGCTGCCCCACCATGCCATGCTGCCTTGGAGCAAACTGAGTAGGGACTGAAACTTCCGAGAATTGTAAGAAATAAACCTTTCCTTCCCTAATTTTGGGCATCAGGTATTTTGTCCTGGCAGTGAGTGAAAAGTAACTAAGACACCCTGTTACTCCACCAGCTAACGTGTGTGAACAATAATGATGGAAAGGAGGCCAAGGTCCAGGCACTGCCTGGGCGTCCTCGCCTGCCCTGCTCACCTGGCCCCCCTTCCCCTTCCATTTCTCTGAAAGGATGGTGACATCACTTGGGACACAGGACCGGGCCGGCTGGCCAGGTTTCCCAGGTGCCTTCGCTGGGACTTGGCACCTGCTGTGTGCAGTTTCACTGGTGTTCAGCAAAGGATTCCAAGAAGAAAACTGAATTCGCCAGCAGTCAGATAACTAGGACCCTTTCCTGACCTCCTCTCTGCTTAGCTGAACCGACTGACTCTTGCATTAAAATGGACCAAGCAGACTGGTGATTCAGGTTCAGACTGTGTCAGGCAGCTGCCCTTGGGGCTGTCCTGCCCCCAGCCCCGTGCACAGGCGTTAGCCCAGAGTGCTCAGGACTTCCAAACCCCCACGTCCTCCTGCCAGGGTCCCCCACCCGCCCGATGTCACCTTGTTTCTGCCTCACATCAGGCTGAAGGCAGAGCTCAGGGCCTGGGGAGTGGACCCAGCGCCCTGCCCCCAGCCGATTCCTATTTTGTCCCTTCCAGAAGCCACAGGCCACATTTCCCCCTCCAGCTGAGCGCGGAGCGCCGCACATGTGCTGAACCCAGGGTCACGGCAGCTGCTGGTGGGTGCGGGAGGAGGAGCGGGCACCGCGCAGGCCTGGGCTCAGCCCTCAGTGCAGCTCTGTGAGGCTGCTTGTGGTTGGGCTCCCGCATCCGGAGCGCGGGGAGTGACCAGCCAGGGTCACACGTGGTCCCTGGAAACTCTTCCCATCATCACGGCCCAGGGCATTGTGGGGAGAGCACCTCGGGGCTCGGGGTGCAGGCTGGAGGTGGCTTCCTTCCGTTTCTGCCTCGTCATGTTAGGCAGTCTGCAGCAGAGACCGACATGAGCCACATGATGGCTGAGGGAAAAAGAAAAAGGGGGAGACTGGGGAAAGAGGGGTGGACTGGGGAAGGAGGGGCAGACTGGGGAAAGAGGGGCGGACTGGGGAAAGGGGAGACTGGGGAAAGGGGAGACTGGGGAAAGAGTGGAGACCGGGGAAGGAGAGGCGGACTGGGGAAAAGCATCATTTGCTGCCCGGGTCTCATCCACTCTGAGGGAGGAAGCCGGACTCAGGGGACCGAGCTGGACGGCCGCCGGGTCGGGGTGCGGGCCCTCAGGGACACCGTGGCGGTGCGGCTCGGTCCTGCGAGGAGTCCGGTTTGGGATTTCTCCTGTGCGTGATCGAGGAGGCCAGCTCGAATGACAGTGCGCGGGCCGGAGGCTGGAGCTGGACTTCTGGGGGGGGGGCAGGCCCCGCCTGCGGTGCAGACGCCGGGCCTGTGGGTCACAGCCCAGCGCTGTCTCAGTGGGGACGCCTCCCTCTCTCACAGAAGCGGCCCCCACGGCTCGGTCAGTGAGGCCAGCGCAGAGGGCTTCCCAGGTGGGGCGAGCCAGCCTCTGCCACCCTGCAGGAGCCCGAGCAGCGTGAGTCCTTGCTGAGGCGTCTGCGGGCCGGGACGTCACGGGTTTGCTCGTCCCCCTCCCTGGTGGCCAGGTAGGGCGGCCCTGTGGGCCAGCGTTTGCGGATGCCGGGCCTGGGAAGCTTGTGTGCAGGTGCTGGACGCCGCCGTGCTCCCTGAAACTGACAGCCTCGCGTGGTCACGGAAGGAGAAACGTGGGGAAGGCGTGGAATTCTGGCTTCGCGCCCCTTTCCTTCTAAAGGAGCGAGGGCTCCTGGGTGCCCGCTTGCCTGCCTTCCCTGTGACGAGCGGTGCAGCGTGGAGACGCCGGGCTCCTCCTGCGCGGAGGGGCGTTTCCCCCGTGCTGCCCTGGGCTGCGGCTGCCGCAGAGGCCGGGCCTGTGCACACCAGACATGTGCTCTGCCGCGCTGCGCCCCCGCTAGTCCCTGGCTTTGCTTCTCCGTCCTCCTTGATGCTGCCCCAGGTGCTGTGTGCGCGGCCGAGTGGACGCTGCAGAGCGCCCTGCGTGGTGAGAGCCGCTGGACGCTGCGCCCTTGCTGGGTATTACTCCGCTTTCCCCGACGCCTGGTGCAGAGAGCCGCGGGGCCCACGCCTGTGCCTTTGCACGTCATATCCGGTTGTCACGTGCTTATCGGTGCGAGGTGCTACCCCAGGCTCCCTGCAGACACAGCAAGGATGAAGCCCGATTCTCACACGGCCCATGGTCCGGAGGGTTCGCAAGACTTACAGGGTGCCCTCCCGCACACCCATGAGCGATCAGCGCCTAAGAGTGACAAAACCGAAATGCCATGGATTTTAAGAAATGAAATGATGACGTTTTCCTTGCGTATACTTTTATCTTTTAGATACAGAGTGTATTTTTGCATGCTAAAGAACAAAGTTCTACCTCCTGAAATTGCTTTTCTCAGAATTAACCGTGTTGAAAGTGTGACAGTCTTGTTGATGTTTTTTACTTGAGTGAGATAGCTCGCAGTGGGGGCATCTTGTTACTTTTGCGTTGCTGGGAGAAAATACCTGACACCCACAAGTTAAGGAGAAGTTTATTTTGGCTCACACTTTGTCGAAGTTTTAATCCATAGTCAGCTGGCTCCAAGGCAGGGTGGATGGCAGAGGGGCTGCAGGCAGTGGAGGAGAAACAGCTGACGGCATGGCGGGCAGGAAGCAGCAAGCCTTCCTTCTGACCCTTTTGTCTCATTCAAGCTACAAGCTTATTGGTTGGTGCCACCCATACCCAGGGTGGGGCTTCCCTCTTCAGTAAATCCGTTCAGCCAGACCCAGGACTGTGCTAAGGGAGTCAAAGGACTAATCTAATATCAAATGCCGTGGTCCAGCATCACACACCCATGATCCAGTTATCCCAAGAACCCTACCCATGAGCACATGAGGCTTTGGGGGGCAGGCGTCTAGTGGTAAGCCCTAATGAGGAGTAGGCGTGGGGACTCTGGAGCCAGCCAGGAGGGTTAACTCTGTTTACCTGGCACTGGGTCACATGTTCTCCCTGGGCCTCAGTTTCCTCTTAGGATTTCACAGGGTCTGCCTCTTAGAGCAGTCCCCTGTAACACTTTGCAGGCTCTTTCTTTTATTTCTGTTGTTCATGCCCCTGCACCAGTCACTCTGAGACTGTGGCCCTGGATTGCATTGAATGAAAATCCACACTGAATATTCCTGTATCACTAGGCATAGATCCTCCATTCAGACAAAGCATGACTTTGCTGGGGCTGCGAAGACTTTCTGGAGGAGGAGACAAACATTTCAGCTGCTTATGAATTTTTGGGCAGAGAAAATTACAGTTTGGCAAAGTAAGAGGCAAGAATTTATTTTGTTCAGTAAATAATTACTGGATGCTTACAATGTTCAGAAATTGGCATAGAAACTGGAAATAGAGTCACAGAAAACAAGGCCTGCTCCACAGTAGCCTAGGGCTGGTGATTTATGCATTTGGGGAATGGATATTAGGCGAGTTGGCTAAAATTGGAAGCGGTTCATTTAGGAGGTGCATTGTTGCTTGACTTCTTCAAGTGTCAGGGCAAGAGTAGGAGCGTTCTGCTACCTCCCTGTCCCCCAGTGAAAGTCTGCCCCGTGACCTCGCAGAGTGTTCTGGAGTTAACCGGACCACTGCAGAGGTCACCATCCACGCCCGTCTCACAATGGCTTGTGAGTTACAGCTGCTGTTTGAAGGTAAACTCTGCTAGCAGTGTGGTCTCACTTTCTGGGGAACACAGGGCGGCTCCCTAAACTTACGGACTGTTTAGCAAATACAGGGCGTAAGGATGGGCCATGGAAGGTGAGACGTGATCCTCACCTGGGAGCGTGAAGACTTTTTTTATCTAAAGTAAGAAAGATCAGAAGCCGTCTGGGCGGAGGGCAGATGGAACAGCACGGGGTGGTCCTGCAGTCCTTTCTCTGTTCTGGAAGAAAGCACTGGCCCGCCCGCAAGGTGCGATGGCCTTAACCTTTGAGGGGCAGGTGGGGCGTGCACGGCAGGGAGAGTTAGGATGGAGAGGGAGGACGCAGAGGCTGAGCTGCGGCCGAGGGTCGCTCCAGGGGCCTTTGGGCCCCACTCCACCCCTGGGAGCGTGGACTGCTGCAATCTGACCAAGTGCAGGTCGGGTAGAGTCCCATCAGAGATCTGGCGGGAGAGGCTGCTCCGGACGTTGTTCAGGCCGTGAGGATTTCACACTGCGGTCAGAGGCTGTTTGTCCTTAGCAGTGAGCCCCGTGCGCCGGAGCCCGATGGCATCAAGGGCTGAGTTCAGTCCGTGAAAGGTGTGTCCACTTCTCCAGCTCCAGTTATTTTAGGGGAAAGGGTGTTTCCAGGGAGAGGAGGAGGAAAGCCGTAGCAGACCCGGCAGGGACAGCAGTCACTTTTGGGCAGGGCTGAGCTGCGTGTGTTGTTCCACCGGACCCAAGGTTGGGTCACTTGGTGAGCTGAGCATGGTTGTGTGGCCTCCTTGCGATTGTTGAAACTGGTTTCTTGCAGGGCTGATGTACATATCAGTCCAAGGAGATGCTGCCAAGAATAACATCGAATACTCTGCAGCCTGCAGGAAAAACCTACACAAATCTATTTTTAATAAGTTCTCGAAAGAAGAAAACCATGGCAGGCGGTAAATTAATGTAGTTATTGAGAAGCCACTGCCGCTTGCAAAAAGCCGGATCTTGGAGTATGTTCTGACCTTTGCCAGAGCTGGAGACGGCATAGGGCTGATACTGATCGCTCTCCTTTCTCAAATGAAAGTGACGTTCAGTCTCCACCCTGTAGCAGCCTCTGTAGTGTGTTAGGGTAGGCCAGTGAACTTGGGATAGGAACGCACCGAGTTCATTGCTCAGCCTGATGGCTCAGAGGCACTGACACAGCGACAGAGAGGGGTGACTCTCCCAAACCGAGATCCCGAGGGGTCCACCTGCTTCTGAGACCGACCACAGCATCAAGGCATCGCTGCGCAGGACCCCAGAGTGGGAGGCCAGCTGTGCGAACTGGTGGGGGGATAGAGCCTGTGTGGAGGAGAGGGAGAAGTTCATGTTGGGCAAAATTTTGGAAGAGCAGAGTTAATAAAACTATGACAGAGGTAACAAAGACAATTAATTAAAAAATCAAAAACTCAAAATGAACCAAAAAGGTGATCTAAAACTGAACTCAAATGGTTCACTTACTAGAAATACAATGTTTTTACTGAGAACAGTGGTAGGCCTTCAGCTCTTAAAGAGCCATAGCTCCTTACGATTATGGTTTAATTATAATTAATAATTTAAAAAATCTAAACTAAGTTCTCCTAGTTCTTTTAGTGTGGCCTGTTGGAGAGGTACACGATTTACAACAGTGTGAGTTGTTGCATTCTACAAAAGTGAACCGAGACTCGCTGCGTGGATGGTTCATTCCTCGTCCAAGAGTGCGCGTGTCCGTGGTGGACAGTGAGGGTGGCCGTAGGCGCGCACCTGAGCAGCCCAGCAAGGTGCTAACCTTCGGCGTTCAGTCTACAAAGCTTAACAAAAGTCATTAAAGCAAATAGGGGCAAGGGCCTGGAGGTTTAGCTCAGTGGCATATGCGCTTGCCTGGCAAGGGCGAGGTCCTGAGTTCGATCCCTCATACAAAAACAAAATAAAACAAGACAAACAGAATAAACAGGAGCGAAGGACTTTAGTGCCGACCTCCTTCGATTCCGGAGAAGGACATAGAAGTAACTTTCCTCCTCTTCTTGCTTCTTCTCCCCCTCCTCCTCTCTCTTCTTCCTCCTCCTTCCTTCAGAACCTCACACATGTCCTCTCCCCCATGCTGTCCTCTCTCTCAACCCTTCTAATGTCCTCTGTAATTTTTCAGATGGTTTAAGAAATTGTCCAGAGCATGAAAGCTTCATTTCTTCCCTTGATGCCATGAGGAACCATGCCTGGCACTACTCTCTCAGATCAGTGACGGTTGTGTGGCGTGGAAGTGGCTGAACTTGAGCAGAGAGAGGCTTTAGGTTTTACCTACACCAACTTTTTGGAGGCACATTTGTAAAATAGTACAAAAAGGTATTTTTAAAGGTAGAAAACATTAGCACTGTTACTTTTTTAAAAAAATCTGTGTAAACTCTGCAGTCCATCAGAGTGAATTTACAAAACTCAGTGACACTTTTAATACTGTCATTAATATTTGATGTCATATATACGTGTGTACATGTGTGTACTGTATGTTGAACAGAACCTAGCCTTTCATATTCATTACAGGCAATGAATTTTTAAACTCATGTCCAAATAAAACATCAAATTATGATCTTAGTGATCCTCTATTGTGACTTGTATTTTACATCGCAATTTGTTTGGACAAAGTGTAAAATTCCGGCCCGTTTCTCATTTAAATTGGCTTACCATTTTTCGTAAGCCGAGTCGGGTTATGATCTTATAATAACAATTTAGGTCCTTGTAATCTATTATTCTGTAAAGATCTTGTTTTCCTTGAGATTTTACCCTGAAGTTGCATTTTTTAGCTAATTTATTTAATGTACAATATAAGATTCACATTTCTGTCATAAGATTTTTTATTTTTAAAATTTTATTAGTACGTTTGCCATGCATGCAGCTTACAGTCACCCTGAGGAGTGGTCACGTGTACAAACTCATTTCCTTTTTTAAATCCTCTTCCCCTTCCCTCCCTTCTCCCTCCCTCCTCCAGTTCCCCGTCCTGATCTTCGTATTTGTGGATATTATTAATCTCAGCCCATGCTATGGCTTCCCGTGCTTACATTAATTGAGGCCACTGGGCTCCTGTACGTGGCTCGTCTCCATTCTGCTCACTTTGCTTCCCCTCCTTCTCACCCCGCACCCTTTTTATCTTGGGCCACTTCCTGATTGCAGGAGTTCATCCCCTTGTCTCTCTCTATCCCACCTCATTATTCGCTTTGTTCGTACTTCGCCGCATTCAAATGAGAGATACTGTACTGTATTTAAGCCCGTGTGTCTGGTTTATGCCATTCAACATCATGTTTTCCAGGTGCATCCATTTACCTACAAATGTCTCCAATTCGTCATTCCTTACAGCCGAGTAGTATTTCTTTTTATGTAGGTGCCACATATTTTTTCGCCAGTCATCCGTGGATGGGTATGCAGGCTGCATCTGGGATTTAGCTGTTACGAATTGTGCTGCTTAAACATCGGTATGGATGTATCACCGCGGTACAATGTCATTAGCTCTCTGGGAAAGACACCAGGAAGGCCGGTAACTGGGTCATACGGGATTTCTGCTTTCAGTTCTTTGACAAGTCTCCATACTGACTTCGTTGTGGTTGTACTAGTTTACGTTTCTGTTTCTTAAAGTGTGAGAAATGCACGACTGACCCGTCGGTGCTGTGTCCACACTGTCAGCCAGCAGTGTCAGCTTTAGTACATCTGTGGGTAACAATGCAGAGTTCAAACCCATGGACGAGCTTTAAGTCTGAGGTCACAGTTTCTCATTTGAAAAACGTTTCTATTGGTTTTTCTGTGTCACACATATTTGCAGACCCTCACATCACGACCCGGTGTGTGTGAGCAGAGCCCCAGCCGTGTCCTCCCTTCTCCGCGGCAGTGAGACACTGGCATCACACTTCGGGAAGCAGTGGCGTTTTTGCCACTGTCTGAGGAGGCGCCTGGGCCAGGGTCGGGGATGGAGAGACAGGAAGCGGGAGCCCTGGCCTGCTCTCTGCTCTCCCGAGCATCCGGACTGGGAGTTTCCAGCTCTCGCCGGATGCACAGCCCAGAGCGTGTGAGGGGCAGGAGTTCCGCACAAACAGACAATGAATCAGGTGGAGCCGCCTTCTCCATCTCTCCTTTCTTTGATAGCTCTGCTTCCTTGGGAAAATCTACGATTGTTTAATTTGTCTCCTGCTTCATCATAAATGCTTTGCAGCTGTGCCTGCTTTTCTCTCTCTGTCTCTGTCTCTCTCTAACTTATGAGCTAACAAGGATTTTAAGAGAACATCCATTTAAAAAGCAATTGATCGCTGGGAGTAAAGACAAAATATTAAAAATGTAAACAGTTTTAGAATCCCTGAGTTGGCAGAAATGTTTTGTCATTTGATCCCGAGGTTGCTTCTTCTGAGTAATGTGTGTATCTATCTAGTGCTCTAGCAACTGTTAAAATAAACAAAGCTGGCGGACCAGTGAAGAGCATTAGAAGGTACTTAGTGGGAACGCAGGCTCCAAACGTGAAAGGCAGGGTGAGGAATGAGACGGCGGTGGTGCCTGGCCTTGCCAAAGGGCTCGGGAAGTGGGAAACACATCCTGCTGCGGGCTCAGCCCTGAGGGCGTTTACCGTCAGTAACGGCATCTGAAATGCTTTCTGTGAGCCGTTCTAGGAGGCGGTGTAAAGCAGGCTGGCCGGGTCGCACTGCGCTGGTCGGTCGGGAGGTTGGTGTCCAGTCCTCTGCACAGGGGATGCTGCCGGGCCGTTCCGGCAGCTCCAGATCTGTAAAGATTTTCCTCTCAGTATCGATGAAGGTTGTCCAAGCCACATTTGTCTTGTCCCTAGTTTTAGAGGTCTTCAGGAACTGCATGATGACTTTCATCTTCAGAAAATAAAGTTTGGCGGGAGAGACGAGCCTGGCTGTCTGGCACTCACCTGGCCGTCTGCACAGCTCTCCGAGTGGCTCGTGACCCAGTGCGCCGTGAGCGCTCTGTGCCTGGCAGGGACCTTTTGCTTGAGAAATTCCTCTGCACCCCTCTCATCCTTCTGGCTCTGGACGGTTACCATCAGGTGGGAAGTGTGGAGACCATGCCAATTCTTACCTAGAGCAAGGATCTTCTTGCTGTGAGCACTGGGTCTGCATCTCATTGCTCTGCCAAGCGTGTAATTCTCGAGACCCAGGGCCGAGGAGCGGCCGGGTGAGCTGTCAGAGCAGTGTGGGACGCCATGCAGCCCGAGGCGACTGCCCATTATGAGGAGTGATGGTGTGTGCTGTCTCCCGACCTGAGCAGTGCAGCAGCACCCTTGATGAAGGAGAAGTGTTTGCCTTCTAAGGCTTTTTAGCTCGGATGTGCTGTACTGCCAAATTCAAAGACATATTTTGCCCTAGATGGAGATAAGTCCCTTAGATATGGTGTTTGATGTCCTCGCAGCTTCAGACAGAGAAAGCCAAGTGGAAACTGCGGCAGTGTGGTGCCCACCACCAGTCAGGTGGGGTATTTCAGACAAAAAGCAATGTGGATGTTTAGGTGTGGCTTACTATTCATTTAATTTGGATCTTAGTTACCGATTGCTGCATGCAAAGGAACCAAACCATGAGCAGATTAAAGCAAGGCACACTGTGTCGCACTTCTGGGTCTGGGCTGCGGGAGTGACTGGGCCAGGCCATCTGGCTCAGCATCCCTCATGGGCCGCCCTCAGGCACCGGGCAGGGCACAGCCAGGCGAGGACCTGCTGCCCACTGCACGTGTGGTCAGGGGCTGGCGGGGGCTGGAAACAACCGAACCCCACCCCTCGGGCTCCCTGCAGGACAACATATCGAGAGCAGGTGGCTTCCTTCAGAGGGCCGGGCAGATTTGCGAGGGAGGCCCAGAATGGAGGCCACACTCCTCTTGCACCTGAAGTCGTGTGTTCAGTTGTCCAGTGTCCCCTGGAATGCCACATGCACACTGGCCCTCAGGGGCTCTGGGCATTGGAGGGCTGGTGGCTACTCACCCCTCCCCTGGAGTCAGCTTCCGCCTCCACCACACACTGTCTCCCTCTGGCCGCTGGTATCGGAGCACCAGCCTCCCCACCTACTGAGGAGTTACGGTATCGCACCGTGGTGGGGTCTTCCATGTTCTTTAATCCATTTACTAGTGATTGTTGTATGGTCCTTGTCTGTATCCCTGGGGCACAAGTTTCAGGACAGCCAGTGAGCTGTAGGACTGAGCCTGTACCTCAGCACTGTGATACTGGGTGGTCCACCTGATCACTGGCCCAGCCACCATGTGATAGGGAGGCTGTGGTGTGCCCAGTGGGGACAGTAGGACAAAGCTGTGACAACTGCCAAGGACAGAGATGAAGCCCATTGTGTAAGAGTTTGCACAATTTAAAACTTATGAGCTATTTCTAGAATTCTCCATTTTATATTTCAGGTTGTGGTTAACTGTTGCATGTAAGACTACAGATAGGAGGGGTGCATGTCATTTTTCTGCATGTAGACGTCCAGTTTCCTGACACAATTTATGGAAGGGAGCGTCCTTTCCCTCTTCTGTGGTCTTTCTGAGAGGAGCCTGTGGATTTGTTTCTGAGCACTCTTCTCTGTTCACTGTTAGGTGTGTTTAATGTTAGGCCAGACCCTGCCGGTGTATTCCAAAGTTGGCTAGGGCTGTGCTTTCTGTCCTGTCCTTTGCTCAAGATTGCTGTGGCTATTTAGGCTCTTTGGTGATTCCTAACAAATTTTAATTTTTTAATTTTAATTTCTGAGAAAGTGCCATTGGGATTTGGTCAGGGTTGCATTGAATCTGTAGATCACTTTGGGTAGTATAAACATTTTGGCAATATTGATTCTACCAATTCATGAACATGGGATATCTTTCCATTTATCTGTGATTTCTTCCATCAATCAATGTTTTCTTTAGTATTCAATGGACTTCTACTTTGTTAGTTAAATTTATTCTGAAGTATTTTTTGTGGCTATTATGAATAGGATTATTTTACGGATTTCTTGTTCAGGTAGTTTGTTTTATATAAATGCAATTGGTTTTGTATATTGATTTTCTGTTCTCTAGCTTAACTGATTTTTAAAAATAATTATTGCGTTTTGGTAGCATTGTTAGGGTTTTCTATATGTAAGATCGTGCACTGGCGAGCAGAGACAATTTTACCTTTCTTCCCACTGTGGATGCCTTTACTCGTTTCTCTTGCCTAACTGCTCTGGCTGGGACCTACAGCACTGGGTTGGACAGAGGTGGTGAGGGTGGGCACCCTTGCTTTGTTCCTGGCTTACATAAAGGGCTTTTAGCTTCACACTGGTGAACTTGCTATTAGCTGCTGTTGTATTGAAACACATTCCATCAATCCTTAATTTGTTAAAAGGGTTATTATATTTTTTAATCCTGAAAATGTGGATTTTGTCAAATACTTATTCTGCATCTTTGAGATGATCATATGGTTTTGTTCTTTATTCTATTAATCTGATGGATTACATTTATGTATTTGTGGGTGTTGAGCCATCCTTGCATCCCTGGGATAAAGCCCACTTGTTGGGAGTGAATGATTCCTTTAATGTGCTATTGAATTCAGTTTGGTAGGATTTTGTTGAGGATTTTTGCAGTTCTTTTCATCAGCTACATTGACCTGTGATTTAACAGTCTTTTTGTGGTATTCTTTTCTGGTGGTGGTATCAGGATAACACTGGCCTCAAAATGAATTTGGAAGTATTCATCTTCTTCAATTTTTATGAGAAATTGAGAAGGATTGTTATTCTTTCTTCTGAAATGTTTGATGGTCCTGGGCTTTTCCTTGACATGAAAATTTATTACTCATTCAGTCTTTTTACTCATTTTTAGTCTGTTCAGATTTTCTTCATCTTCATAATTCATCATGTTAGGTTGAATGTATCTGGGAATTCTGTTGTAAATAGTTCATAGTAGTCTCTTAGGGTCCTTTGCATTTCTGTGGTAGCTGACAATGTCTCTTGTTTCATTTGTGATTTTATCTGTCGTATCTTCCTTAGTCAGAGTGTCATCAGTTTTGGTTATCGTTTCAAAAGACAACTGTTCTTTACATTCATCATTCTATTGTTTTCTACTCTCTATTTCATTTTTTTCTACTCTGCTCTTTGTCATTTCCTTACTTCTGCTAATCTAGGGTCTAATTTGTTCTTTTTAGGTCCTCGAAGTGTAGTGCTACATTATTTGAGGTCATTCTTCTTTTTATACAGGCATTCACTGCTCTAAACTTCTCAGAGCTGCGCCTGATGCATCCCAAAAGTTCTGTGTCCATTTGCATTTGCCTCATTATATGTTACAGTGTCTCTAATGTTTTTTTTTATTTGACTCATTGATTGTTCAGGAGCATGTTTCTTAATTTCCATGTATTTGTGAATTTTCCAAAAATTTTCCTGTTACTGATTTCTAGTTTGTTGGTAAAGGTGTTATGATTCTAGTCTTCTTGAATTTTTTCAAACTTGTTTTGTGGTATAACACGGCCGTCCTGGGAATCCTTCCCATGCACTGCAGAAGAGTGTGAGCTCTGCTGCTGTTGGATGGAGTGTTCTCTATGTGTCTGATTGGTCCATTTAGTCTAACGTTTAGTTTAAGTCTGACGTTTCCCTATCAGTTTTCAGCCTAGATGATCTGTCCATTGCTGAAAGTGAGATACCAAATTACCGCTAGTTTACACTACAGGGTGCCTCTTCCTTCATGTCTATCATTATTTACTTGATACATTTAGGGGCTTTAGTGTTGGGTGCATACATATTTACAACTGTTACATTCTCCTGATGGGTTGACCCTTTATCACTACATGATGTCCTTTGTCTCATTTTAGTTTTTTATGTAAAATGTATTGTTTTCTGATATATTCATAGCTACCCCGTTCTCTTTTCAGTTGTATTTGCTTGGAATATCTTTTTCTATACCTTTACTTTCCGTTTCTATGTCCTTAATTGTGAAGTGCATGTCTTGTAAGTGGTACATGTACAGTTGGGTTTTTAAATCCATTCAGCCACTCTGTGTCTTTTGATTGGAGAATTTTAATGCCTTTGCATTCAAGGTAATGACTGATAGGCAAGGTCTTACCCCTGCCATTTTGTTCATTGTTTTCTGGTTGTTTTGCACATCTTTTATTTTTCCTCTCTTCCTGTCTTTCTTTTGATGATTTCTCCAGTGATAGGCTTTGGTTTCTGTCTTTTTATCTTTTTTGAATGTACCATAGACTTTTGCTTTTTGGGTGTAGTTAGGCTTGCATAGAACATCTTATAAGTACAACAGGCTATTTGAAGCTGATAACAATTTAGCTTTAATTGCCCATACAAAATCTACAATTTACTCCACCCTCTACCAACATTTTATGTTTTATGTTACAGTTTACCTCTATTTTATATTTTATGTCTTCAACAATGATTGTAACTTGGTTCATGAACACTCTGTTCACAAACAATTTAGTTTTTAAACAAAAGTATTCAACAGAATTTTGGTTCCATTCACAGACTCCACGTTGGGTGACAGACACAACCGCAGCCTCTTCCCCACACAGCACAGACGCAGCCCTGTTCCCTGAAACCGGTAAACAAATGAAGTTCACGAACCAAGCTACCACTGTATTAATTATTTAAACTGTTCTTTTGTAAACTTTATATTTCCTGGTTGGATTTGAAGAGCAGGGACCTTGCATTTTGATTCTCGGTTTCACATCTTGTTCCGCGTCATGCTCAACATGAAGCGCTGACCGTGTGGCTCTGTGACTGACCTACCTTCCGCAGAGGGGTGCTGCCTCACGCCGTCACCCACGCTTGTGTCGTCGCCACTGGTTCTGCAGTCCTGCTGTTACTAACGACATTGTCCTCTCTTCTCTTCCCAACCACAGCCTGCGCGTTCCGCTACAATGGGCTCTCCTTCGTCTACCTGATCTACCTCCTGCTCATTCCTCTCTTCTCAGAACCAACGAAAGCAACGATGCAAGGTAAGAGCCTCTCTTGTTCCCGTAGCTCAGCTGTCCAGCTGGGAGTGTGGTGCTGGGCTCTGGGGCTGTGTCCTCCTCCAGTGGGAAAGATGCCATCTGGGTGCGAGGTGGCCCCTTGGCAGTGGGGGTCCCCCCTGGCAGGGGCTGCCCGGGTGGGGCTGTGGACCCCGCGCTGTGACGCCCACGCCCTGATGTTCTCGTGCAGGTGTTCCTTGTCAGGTCCCGCACAGCAGGGTGGCCCTGTGTCGTCAGGCAGACCCCGCAGGCGGCAGGCAACTCGGGGCACGAGCTGCACCCTGGGCTGCTGAGGCGGTTGCTCAGAATGGGGAGTGCCACGCTGAGGTGTGCAGGGGAGGTCGGGGCCCCGGCCGTGCCCAGTGAGGCCTCTCCAGTACGCGCAGCACCGCAGGGCAGCAGTGGTGTGGCTGCAGGTTTAGTGCGCGGCACCTTCCTGCGAAGCTGCAGGTCCTGCTCACTCTCCTGGAGACCTCACGGCACAGAAGGGGGAAGCAGTGTTTTCCGAGGTCCTGGTTAGGAAGAATAGTTCAGTTTGTGAACTGATTTCATTGAAGTTCTTCTACAAGTATAAAATGGAAATGACACTGACTTAATTGAATACACTGTGTGTTTAACATTGCTTTTTTTGCAGTTCTGGGGATCGAACCCAGCACTTTTGCACTGAGCCGCATCCCCAGTGCCTTTTTACTTTATTTTTTTGAGACAAGATCTCACTAAGTCACTAAGTTTTCCGGGCTGGGCTTGAGCTTGGGGTCTTCCTGCTCCAGCTTCCTAGAGCACTGGGATGATGGCTGTGGGCCCGGCTGACTTGTTTGTTTTTTTAAACGCACCTCCATGACAAGAAATAAGGAGCGTGCCAGTGCCATAGGTGAGCGCGACAGCTGTCCGTGTGGAGGGGAAAGGAAGTTAGGTCCGACCTGACCCACAGAGTGGCGTGGGAGAGGCCACGGTGCAGACTCCCTGGTTGACTTCAGGACCTTGCGTACACAGAGCAGCAAACAATGGCCTCGACTTTCCCGTTCTGCGCGTTTATCTCTCAGTTTATGAAGCATGTCGTGTCCCCGTGTCCTGGTCACCGGACTGCGGCTGCTGGCTTGATACTGCAGTCCGGACACGGGAGCCTAAGGAGCCACAGCTCCTCGACCGCTCTTCAGTACTCTCTGCCCAGAGTTACGCAAGGCGTGTCAAACGCAGCCTCCTTCCTGCAGAGCGGCCCGAGCAGGGTGGCCCCTGGCCTCCGAAGCGAGGTGGTAGCGCACGGCCCGGGGCTTCTCACAGAAAGGTTTCAGGGGCACGGAGGACACTGCAGCGCTTTACAGACGCGCGCTTCCCTAGGTCCCGTTAAACAACCGTGGGTACCTAGAGGGCTCCTCCGGGTTCATGGGAGCCCAGGCAGCTGGCACCCCACGTGTGTGGCAGCCCTGAGCGAGCAGTGAGTCGGGGGTGGACAGGGGCTCCGCCCTGGCGAGCCGAGGACGGCACCCCGGGACGATTGCACTGCCTCAGGATCAAAAGCAAAGCGCAGCGCCCCTCACTGGAGAGCTCCCTGGTGTCGCGCCGTGTCACGGGGTCAGGGCACGGACAGAGCACGGGTAGGTGCACAGGCGTGTGCTGGTGCTGAGGACAGCAGGAGGGGAGGAAGGACACGCCCCAGTGCGCAGCCCACTCGCTCCCTCCTGTGAGTCCCAGACGCAGCGGCGTGACGTTCTGTCTTCCCCCTTCCTGCGTTTCAGTGCCACGAATCATGACCCGTGTCCGGTGTGGCCTCGTGTGTGAGTTTGTGTAATCGAAGGCAGATGGCTCTGGAAGGGAGGGCCTCAAGCTTTTCCTGCGTGCATGGGTTTCCCATCCACGTGCCCCTCAAACCTGTGTGTGGAGGCATGTTGGGTCACTCCTCCCTGGCGGGGTGGGCCCTGCCGGGTGCCCGGCTGAGATGGAGCCCGCAGAGTGGTTTTTCAGGGAGGCTCAGTTTCAGGCTGCGTGTCTGACACCTGTCACGAGTCTGCCGCCAGGTCCTTGACGAATAGAGAGGGGCACAGGGCATGCTGCAGTCCTTGCTCTCGGACTGTGGGTCTCAGAGTGGATCTGCACCCTCTGGGGCCCCTGCAGTGCCTCAGAGCCCGCTCTGCCACCCTCTGCCCTCCCTCTGGGCTGACAGCACGTTCCTTCTCCTGTGCCATCTGTTTGGAAGCTGGTCCCTCGGCCTGTCGTGAAGTAGCCGCGTCTAGCGCATCCTTCTGACAGTGTCACTGCCAGGAAGGCAGAGCTGCTCGGTTTCCTTACCGCTGGGCCAGAGGCAGGGCCCGAGGGCCTTAGCACACACTCGGGAGGTGAACAGATGGGCCCATCCCCAGGGTCCGGGCCCCCAGAATGTTTGTGAACCCGGCTTCCATCCTGTGCCTCCCTTGCCCCCGCCACTGCCAACCCCGTGGGCCGGCATGTCGCAGACAGCAGGCTGCTGGGGACGGATGCTCGAGTGGCGGAGGCCGAGGTGTCTGCTCTCTCAGATCTGATCGGGATGGGAGGATCCAGCACAGCTGCAGACATCAGGAGCGTTAGAATGGGTCTTGCCATTTCCTCCCTCGATGGGACACCCTGGGAAGGAAACGAGTGGGGCCAAGCGTTGCAAGTCAGCAAGGTCCGTCCAGACCCAAAATAGGTGCCCTTTCCTGTGTGATATGGGAGCGCACCGCGTCAGGCAGCACAGTGGCCGAGTTGGCGTCTCGTTTGGATGGAGCACGGGATCCGGAGGAGGGCCGTAGCGCGCGCTCAGGAGGGATTCGCTGACACTGTCGCTTCCCGTTTTCCAGCGCAGTGTAATTGCTCGAATGTCAGAGTGAGCTAGGCTTACCCCCTCGCAAGCCTTCCCTGAGGGAGTGCCATGCTTTCTAGCTGTCAGTAAACAAGCATGTGGTTTCCAAGGTGGTGTTGCTGAGCCGTCACTGGTGTCTCCGACGAGCTGTGAAGTGATGTTCAGGTTAGTCACCGAGCGATGGGGAGCCAGTCCTGCTGTCTTCTAAGCGTGTGCATCAGTAAACTTCATTCTCACAGGGAACTTTGGACTGAAAATGATGATCCAGAGCCTTGTGTTCCAGGAGTGCAGAGCCTCGGGGTGCACAGGTGCCCTGGGTGTGGGTGGCCACACCCACAGCCTCACGGAGCTGACTCACCCTGGGCCACAGCGAGATCTCGGGTTTGCTGAGGTGGTTAATAAACCCGCGCTGGCAGACGGATGCCAGGCTCGGCCTGAGAGACGAAGCGAGCAAACCGAGGGAGGCGCCTTCATCTCTCCATGTGTTGTTCGTGCAGCGCGTCACGCTGAGTGTGATCAGTTCTTTCTTTCAACACGCGCTAATTGAAGGACTCTCCACGCAGCTCCGGGCTCGGGTTTGGAGGGCGAGAAGGGACGGAACACACCGTGCTTTCCCCGGAGTGGCCTCTTCTCCGTGTTGGATGTTACGCCCCTCGTTGAGTGGTGGCTTTTCCATGGCATCAGCAGCCACCTGCTTATTGTAGTGCTGCTGTCGCTGCTCTGAGCTGTCCCAGGGCCTGCTTTGCACCGGAACCGCTGTCCTGGGGCAGTGGTCTGATTTGCCCAGCATTTGGAGTTGGGGGAAAACTGATGAAGCGAGTCATACTGATCTCAAAAGAAAGACACCAGAGCAGTCAGTGTGAAGCCAAGGGTCTGAAGGCCACTGCTCGTCGTGAATAAGGAGGTCGGAGGCTGATTTGGTGAGGACAGCGTGGCTGACCCACGTGACAAACACACGTGGAACTGGTCGGTGTCTGCACGGTGGGCTTGCGTGTGGGGGTGGATTTCTGCCATCTCACGCGTGGTTGGAAGACACCCATAGGTGGAAGGCGGCCGCCTGGGGCAGCGTCGGCTCCCTGGATTTGCTGGAGAATCCCGGTGACCTAAGTCAGGCGGTGGCCACGTGGTGCAGCTGGATATGGACACTCGTCTGGACAGGCGCTAGCAAGGATGTTCGTAAGGACAGGAGACAGCAGTCCTGCCCCTGCCCCGTGTGCCGGCGGCCGTGCCGAGCCCAGCTCCTTTGCTCGGGGGTGGAGGAGCTACTGGGCGAGTGTGGGGCAGCACCTTCAGTCCAGGGTGAAGACCGCTCCGAGAGTTAGCTGGAGCGAGAGCCCACAGCCAGCTGTTGATTCTGGCCTCGCCCTCCGGTTAAGAACTGGAGCCGGCGACAGCAAGACCCGCTGCTCCCGGCCGGGCCTCGTCCCCTCGGAGCCGTGGCGCTGTGTCCTCACACGCAGGGCACAGATCCTGCTTCTGATCTTTCAGGTGTCACAGCCCAGAGTCTGTCTCACCTGGCCGGCACACAGCCCCCCTCCTCCTGCCTCTCGATGTGCAAGTGGCCATGAGCTGCCCACGCTCTGGGGTGACTGGGGTGCCCCCAGCTACACTGTGCGGTGAGCGCCTTGCCAGAAGTCGTCCGTCTGCGCTGGGCCGCCCAGTGAACGTCTTGTGCTTGCGCGTTCTCACAGGCTGAAGGGAGGGCCGGGGGGCCGCCTTGTTCCCTTTTGGGGTTCGTCAATTACCTCTCGGGGGCCAGCTGGACACTTTGAGGGTGCATCGCCCTTGCCCTACAGCAGGGGTCTGCAGAAGCATCATCGCTGGCCCGGTTTGTGTGAGATGCTTGTGTGGCACACACGCAGGGCAAAGGCCACCGTGTGTGAGCTTCACTCGGGGAGCCCTGCGCTAAGTGTCGACCACCCTGGCATGGACGGGAACACAGGAACAGGACTCCCAGGGCCGGTGGCGGACGCCTCTCCCGGAGGGGCGGGCAGCTGAGCCGGCAGAGGCCGAGGCGGGCGGCAGGCTTGTGCTCGGCCTGCTGTGGGCTAGTTTCCTGTGAGGGCTGTCGTGGCGGAGAGCTCCGCTTCCCTGTCTGAAAGAAGCGAACCCCTCAAGCAGCTTCGTGGTCCCCCTCAGCAGACTCTGCTTCATTCCGGGGCGCGAGGTCGCCGTCGCCCACAGGAACGTGTCTGTGTCCCGCTCCGCAGTCCTAGCTCTTCCCGCACCTTCTCTGTGCGCTGGGCTGTCCTCCAGCGCTAGGGACGCGGGGTGACACAGCGGTAGCAGGGAGGGCTCTGTTGCATTCTGGGGACGACTGTGACCAGGAGGAATCTCAGCAGGCCAACTGAGGTTTTGTAAACTGTTTCCAAAGCTACCCTCGGGTGACAGAGGAGGCGAGCAGATGCTACGCCGCGCGGCCCGGGGTAAGGGTCCTTACTTGGCAGGAAGTCGTACTAATCTTAAAGTGATTGCTGTGTATGTGTAAAATAAACACCGAAAGGGCTTTATTCCGAGCTCGTGTCCCAGGACACACTTAGCCGGAGTCTCTAATGGCTCCGGGGAAGACAAACGATGCGCAGTTTGCCTACCTGAAGAGGCCAAGAGGCCTGCAACTTGTAAAGCTGTGTTTAGACATCAGAAAGGAAATAGTAGCAGATATTTAAAACCACTTGCATCTGGTTTTTGTTAAAAATAGTCTTTAGACCATTAGGGTTATTACTGTGTTTCACAATGAAGCAAACAGCGAGACACTGTTCAGTTGAGTACATTATAAGGTAAGTGTTTCATTATCAATATTATCTGCTCACCATCAAAAGGAATGCTGCCAAGGGGCCTGATTCGGTGATTTTTTAATGAATCAATCCTAACACTTTTAGGTTACCTTACCTGTCCTTTCTGGGATGGTACAGATGTAAATTTAGCACACTGTATTCAGGTGGATGGGGGGATTATTCTACTCAGTAAATTCCCAGCTCAGGGAACATTAGATCTTACTATTGAGGAGGAAATCTAAAGCCTGGGGCCCCCAGACCTGTGTTTCTAGTCTTCTGCCTCCTGCTCAAGTGTGGCAGGAAACGTCCCGTGCTCGCCCGGTAGCCTCAGAGTGTTCCTGTTCACCTCTGGAGCCAACTTCGTGCCCAAATCCCCGACCTCAGAAACAGGACTGCGTGCTGTTTGTGCATCTGTAAAATTCCGCTCTGCTCAGACCCTCTCCCAGCCCGGCCAAACCAGGCCGCGAAGCCTCCCCTCCCCGCTGATCTGGGGCCAGCATCTGGAGAACTTCTCTCCCTGGGCCCACGCCGGCTAATGAAGAGCTTGGCTTTGTCGGCCTTGAGTGCCCACTCAGTTTCTCGTGCCACCAGAGATTCCTGGTTCCCATTCTCCTCCTCATCGTGACTAAAGAAGAGGGCTCCGAAACCCCAAGCCCTTTTGCTTTATTTAGCTGTGACAGACCTGTTATTTAAATGCCGCCCTGTCACCGTGGTGCCTTCATTCACTCGAGTAGAGGGCAGGTGATGAGCTCTTTGAACGCGAAAGTGTTCGTGTCTTCATTTGACAAGTGTCGGCCCTGTCCTGGGCAGCCCTCCGTCCCAGGATCTGGGGTCCGCTCCGCAGCCTGTGAGCCGCAGGGTCCTGGGCCGTCAGCTCCCTGGCCTCCTGGTTTCCTCCTGTGCTGGGTGCTGGACCCGACTCCTGGTGAGGGCGCACGAGGGCGGCTGCGTCTGCAGGTGACACAGCAGGGCTGTGACTGGCGCGTGCAGGGACTGACTCCGGAGGGCACAGGTGGCTCTGGCATCTGTATCCCCTTGACCACAGTGTGAGACTCAAGTTGGATTGGTTTATTTCGGTCTTGCACCTGGGTCTCTGGAAAGGCTGGGCGGCGCTGATTTCCGAGGAGCTTGCTCCCTGGCCGGAGTTGGTGTCCTGTGTGCTGCTCCTGTTCAGCACAGCCCCCTGGTGCGCAGGTTCGGCCCCTTACCAGTCAGCGGGGTGGGCGCTATGAGAGCAGCGCACCCCCTGGGGCCAGGGCCCTCCCGTTCTGTGGCAGCCTCAGTGCCTCGTGCTGACCCGGAGTTGTTGGTGCTGCGGAGGAGGTTGCTGCACCGTGGCCTCCTCGCTCCTCCCCACCAGCGCCGAGAGGGACGGGGAGGGGAGGCGGTGGCCAGGCCGCCCTCCCTGGCTGGCCGCCAAGCCAGTATCTGAAGCCGCCAGTGTCAGCCGGGCCCCAGAGCTGCAAGGGCCTGTGAGCCGGTCTCTCCTGCATCTGTCCTCCCTCCCTTTCCTCATCCAGGTTGTGGGTCAGTTTTGCCTGCCATGTATCTTGCCGTGCTGGGTGTAGCGGTGGGGGTTTGGGGACAGGGCGCACAGTGTCCTTGGGCGCTGGGGTGGCTGCTGGGCTTCGAGGGTGGCTACGTTGTAGAGTGGCCCATGTTGTGCCCTGTGTGCAGTCACTGTCCATTGCCGTGACAACACCCAAGCTGGCCAACATACAGCAAAGAGAGGTTGATTGTGGCTCATGGTTTCTGTGGTTCCATCCATGGTCAGCCGGTTGTGTTGGCCTTGGCCTGTGGCCTGGCGTGGTGCTATGATGGGGCGTCCCCTTCAGGGCTACGCCCCAGAACCCTGGCTTCCTCCCACCTCCCGGCTGTGCCTAGGTCAGGGCCTCACTTTCAGCTCATGGTCTTCAAGTGTGTTTACTCAGGACAGCAGCTTCTGCCCCGCTGGCCAGCACCCTGGGGTGGCAGGGGGAGCCAGAGCCCCACAGCTGGGAACTCTGGTGGGTTTCGGGCCCCAGAGAGGCCTTGCTCATTTCCCCCGGGTGGCTGTCACCGCCTCACTGGAGGGTCCCCTGTCGCCCGCCAGCACTGACTGCTTTACCATGGACTGTTCTGCTGAGGCCTTTGCAGGAAGAGTCAGGGTGGCTGGCCTGACAGGCAACGATGGCAGCGTCCTGGCTGTCCCTGCAGGGTGCTGCCCAGCCCCTCGCCTGCACCTCTCAGACCCGACCAAGCCTGGGCCCTCCCCGTGCTTCCTGCTGCTCCCCTCAGGACAGCCCTGCTGCCTGGGTTCCACCGTCCTGCACCGTGGTCCCTTCGGGTGCCCGGCCCTGACTTTGCCTGGCGGGGGCCTCCGACCCTGTGTCCGGCCCTCCTCACCCCGTCCTCCTATGCACCCCCCAAAGATTGCACTTTGCCTGTCCCTACCCCCTGGGCTCAGGGGACTCCTGGTAGTGGCTGTCAGGGACCCAGAAGAGGGCCTGACCTCCTGATGCTGAGCCCCTCTCCATGTGGACCTGGGCTGGTTCATCAGGCCCAGAGAGTTGGGGAGAAGTTGGTCCTGCAGGCGACTTGGGGTGCAGGGAAAGCACCTGGCGAGGTAGGACCTGAGCCAATGCTTGACGGCACCCATGCTGGGCCCCCTGCTACGCTGCACCTGGCGCCCTGGCCCATTCCTGTCTTCTGGTCCCTGCCGCTGAGTGCACAGCAGGTGACACTGGTTCCTCACTGGTCACTAATGCGCTCCGCAGCCAGGCGGTTAGCAGGGCACCCAAGGGCGCGTGCTGTGCAGTCCCCAGAGGGCTCAGCACACCCTGTCACGTGCACCCGAGGGACCTGTGCACCCTGTTGCATCTGTCCCTGAAGGGCAGGGACCGCTCTGTCACTCAGCCATATGTCAGCATCAAATATTCAGCAGCTGAGCTGGGCTTTGTGGGCAGTGCGTGTGCAGGGTGTGTGTGGGGGCCACGTGTTCGGGGGTGAGGAGATCGGCCTGGGTCGGGCTGGGCTGTGGGTGTGGGGCTGGGGCAGGGGAGTGGGTGCTGGGAAATGGGGGATGCTTTGGCCCGGAGTCTGGCTGTGGTTTGGGCCGCGTGTAAACCCTAGCAGATCTGGACATGCAGATCCTGCACATTTATTCTGGGGCTCCCCGTCCTGTGCGCAGAGCGGCCCTGGTGCGGGCCCCTGGGCTGGAGTGGCCGTCTGGTGCTTCACGGCGTCTGCTGTCCTCGGACGCCAGCTTAGGAGCCGGGTGCACGTTGCAGAGCGAGGACAGAGCTGGCCTGTGAGCCTGAGCCCTGTGGGCTGGAGACACTGAAACCCCGGCTGCTTTTACTGCGTATTTGCCTCCCTGCTGAGGTTTTTTGTGCCCTCGGATCAGTACCCGAAGCCCTTCCAGGTCCCTCGTGGACATGTGCAGAAGCACGTGGGATGAGCTGGCCATGTGGGTTGCGTGTGTCCCTGGCAGGGTGGAGCCCGGTGACACCAGGCCCCACCTGCCACTGTGACCTCTGCCAGCCCATCTCAGCAGGCACAGGGCCGGATGTGCCGGCGGGGTCCAGGCCTGAGCACCAGCCCTGCAGGGGACCAGGTCAGCGAGTTTAACAGGAGCGGGCAGATGGGGAGTCAAGCATTTGAAAGTGTGGGCAGAGGGTCGGAGCAGCCCTGGGGCGCCCTCTGATCCTGTGTCCCTGGGACCCACGAGGGCCGACTGCGCCTGCCCTGGACCGTGAGGGCGAGTCCGGCAGCCTGCGGCCTGCAGAGGAGAGCGTGGCCTCCGGATATTCGCCCGCTTTCGGGAATGGAGCCCTTGGATTTCCGTTCGCATGGTCAGGCCGGCTCAGGACAGCCTTCGGGGGACGGGGGTCGCGTCCCCTGCAGCCGGGCCCTCTGGCCGGGTTCGCAGCAGCAGTGCCCATTCTGAGGCTCTTTCTGGGGAAGTGGAGGGCGAGATCCATGTTCGGAAAGTGTCACACACACCGAGGTTCGTGTCCACCCTGGGCGGGAGGGGCGGCGGGGAGGGGTCTCCTGCTGGCCTTTCTGTTTCCTTTCCTTCAATCATGCGTAACTTAAGGATAGTGGTATTCCTTCTCCACGCTGCAAGTTCCTTTCACTGCTCCTGTAGTTTGCACCCCCAGGAGGGGGCTTGGCTGGGCTGGGGTGCGTTTCTCGGCCCTTGTACAGGGAGTGAGTGGAGAAGCTCACGGGGACGCAGACCCTCCCGGAGTTTTATACCCGAGTTTGGGTTCTAAAGGCTGGAAGCGCATGAAAGGAAGATTAGCAGAAGCCTTGCCTGACGTCAGTGGTAACGTTTAGACTCACAGTGGTCTTGTGTTTTAAAAAATTAGTGAGTTTTCTGTTTCATAAATGTACACACTTATACGACACACACGTAACCCACACACACATGCGCACATGTACTCCTTGCGGGGCATGGATACCCCTTCCACGACGCCTTCCTACCCGCGGTTCTTGTGTAACTTATAGATTTGTTCTCTCCTGTCTCGCTCTGTCAGCATCCTGTCTCCTACGCACAGAGGAAGCCCTTTCCAGAGAGGACACAGACTGCAGTCAGTCCAGAGGACGGCCAGGCGGTAGTCACGGTTACCAGAGGAAACACAGTACGGCCAATTAGAATTTTAATTACAAATAAACAACTCACTTTTAATATAATTATATCCCTAAACCTTACTCATTTTTATGTGAAATTCAAATTACTGCAAATTCTGTGCTTTTATCTGTTAAATCGGGTGTGCTAGTCAGCGTGTACACCTGGGCTCAGCCCTCCGTCCGCGGGGGGAGGTCCCCTCCTCGCCCCCGTCCCCGTCTGCTCAGTTCCCTGCTCTCAGTGTTGGTCTGCTCTGCAGTCTGAGACTGACGTCCTGAGCCAGCACAGGGGCAGGAGGGAGGGGCCCTCCCGGGGGCCATGTGGGTGACGGCACTCACACCGGCTGCTGACGAACCCCTCTTCCTATGCCGGGAGAACATGTTTTGGGGTTTACTCATAAAACTAAAGCAAAGCATTATCTGCAGAGTCTTGTTTGAAGACTTTTTTTTTTTTTTGAGACAGGGTCTAGCTGTGTAGTTCAGGCTGGCCTTGACCTTGAGATCCTCTTGCCTCAGCCTCCCTAAGACTGGGGCACAGATGTGTGTCCTTGTGCCCCACAGAAGATGTATTTCCCGTATCTTGTGTAACTCGAATCTGCCTGCCCTTGGCAGGGTTTTGAGCCTGGGCATCCTGCTCCTGGTGTGGGGGACATTGACAGAGTGCTGGGCCTGCAGTGGCTGTTTCCAGAGCCCCTCACCTGAGCGAGTCGTCTCCTAAGCACCCTCTTCAGGGACAGGGGTGGTCGGCTTTCTGACAGGTGGCCCACAGGGCACAGCACCACCGTGGAAGGAGAGGCCGCCTGGACGCAGGGCGCTGGCTCTGGCCGCGGCACCCTCTGCTCTGTGGCTGTCCTGTCCCAGCGGGCGTGACCTCCACTGGCCCTGGGTCCCGGGAGGCTGGGGCTGGTGGACAGCGGAGCTTCCTCTGCGCCAGGGCCCTGGGGACGGTGTGCATTTGACCTCGGGGACAGCAGCCCTCCTTCTTAGTGTTGCTCTGGGGCAGGCACCGTGGCTCCCGGTCAGCCTGGGAGAAGGCCGTCGCCACGTGGAGGGCGTGGTGACCCGGACTGTCTGTCACCTGCCCCAGAGCATGTGGCCTTCGAGTCATCCCCACCAAAAGGGGGCGCTTCTCTGCGCAGCCTGGGGTGTGACTGGGCCGTGGCTGGGTTTTGCACGGATCCAGAGATGCGGTGCACTGTTCTGTTGGAGAATTAGCTGAGGAATAGCAAGTAAATTTGTCCCTTACAGGATTTTTTACTCAGTTTTCCAAATTAGCATCGCACTTACACTTTTGACAGGCAGTCTCACAGCAGCGATGGCCTCTACTCTCTTCTCCCCTGCAGAGGACCGAGGACCCCAACAGTAGACAGCAGAACCATGAGGAATGGGTTCAGTGCAAGCGCCAGAGGACCACAGATGTGGGAGATAACGTGGCGCCTCTCAGCGTCTGCTCTTTAGTGTCCACCCTGACCTCTGAACAGCAGACGCGCTGTGCGGGACTCGGGAGGGATTTTGCAGGGCTGCTCTGGCCTCGACGTCACATCGTGGTTCTCCGATGCGGGGCCACCGCCCGGGTCACCCTGCTCGTCTGCACAGACCATCCCGGCTCCTGGTGGCGTCCAGCTGTCCTTCTGCCCCCATCCACAGGGCTGCTTGATCGTGTCTGGAGCTTGTGAGTCACTGTCCTATCTGCTTAGTTGCGGACGGCTCCTCTGAACCCTGCATTTAGCATGTTTTTGTGTGCGTGGCTGGGGTTCCCCTGGGGGGTCGGCCAGTGCTCAGAGAAGTTGAATCAGAAGACCTCCCACGTAGTGATCAGGTTTTCCCCCTGCCGGGAAGACACCCTCTTTCTGGCCTGGGTGGGGTCTTGCTCAGCCAAAGCACCACGTTTCCACCAGGGGGCGCTGTTTCATGGGCCTCGTTCAGGGGTGGTGGCTTCCGAGGTCCTCAGGTCCGGCCCGTTCGCCTCATTTAGACCTCTCACTGGCAGTGCTTCTGGAGAAAAGGGGGCACCTTAACCCTGTAGAGGGCGTGTTGTTCGGCCTTTGAACTGTGCAGTAAACAAGAATGCTTTTCCTTAGGGTGGAGTCTAATGGAATCTGACTTCATGGAAATCAGATTTACTGGGAAGAAGAGTGGCTTCTAATGCCAGAACCGACCTAATGGTGGAACCATAATACACTGTTTCCCCTGCAGTGAGGGTGATCGCGGGCACGGGGACTGAATGTTGGAGGGGAAGGTTGCACAAAGAGAAGTGTTGACACTGAGGAGGGTGAGGCAGGAGCCCTCGGGGTGCGGAGGCGGATGGTCTCAGGTGACGTGTGGTGTTAGGTTTTCTCTGTAAACAGCAGAACTCAGAAATCACGCAGCACCCGGAGCAGACCCCACAGTGCTACCCTTCAAGAACAGCAGCAAGACGTCCACTTAGGGAACTGATTTCATTAGACCACAGAATCGCTTTCTTTATCGATGGCGAAGATGACAGTCACAGCCTAGTTGTATTCTCGACAACACACTTGCAGCTGCCTCACCTGGCAGTGAAGATTCTCACAGTCAGGACAGCATGGATCTCAAATGCCGCCCGGGCTATGGGCAGAAGACCTGGGGGGGAGGGGGCTTCAGGAAGCAGGACCTTGAGAGAGGAGGTCGGGCCCCTGGTGGCCGGAGAGGGCATCAGGACTGCCCCTTCCTGTTCCTGTTGCGCCCCGGGAAGCGGCCCTGCTCCTCCAGCCTCTCTGGGTACTGCTGCCTCTCACAGGGCCTGGAACAGCGGGGTGGATTAGCTGTGGGCCCTGAACCGTGGAAACCTTTCCTCCTTACAAGCTGGTTTACCTCGGGTACTCTGTTACAGTAAAGGCAGACTGACAAACATAGGGTATAAAGAAATAATCTCGTTCTGAGATTGTGCTTGAAAACAGTGTTAAACGCACGTATGGCACAGTGCTCTGATAATAATAGAAGCCCGAATAGCTGAACTGCTCTGTTCCGTAAGAACCGACGGATGTGGACTTGTGGACCCCGAGGAGCATCTCCTGACACTTCTGCTTCGGCGCTGACATACTTCCGGCAGTGCTCCTGGTGTAGGCGGTGCAGGGCCAGCCACTGCTCAGCGTGCCCTCTGGGTCTCCCACGCGTGAGGGCCGTGCACATCGTGCGGGCGAATGTGCGTGTCAGCCTGTGGAACACTGGTGGCACACGCCTGCTCCCGCCTGCGCAGCTGTCTGTCGGAGCAGAGTCTGTGCATTTGTCCTGGGATGGGGGAGCTTAGAGGGCTGTCCTCCCATCTCCTGAAAATGTACCAGGAAGGTAGATCCTGGGGCCTTACCCGGCTCATTGGATTTTACCTTGTGTTTGCTAGCTTGTAGTCCTGCGGGTGTTGCTGGAAGGGTGTGTGTGTGTGTGTGTGTGTGTGTGTGTGTGTTTAAAACAGAGCCAGCTTAAGAGGTGAGGTTAGATAGGTCAAGGCATGAGAAACTCAGGCAAGAGGGAGGAAGAAGGATTCAGAGCGTTTGCTTGGACGTGGCGAGGAGAGACACTCGGTTCTACAGCCTAAAGTCAGGAAAGAGCCCAGCTACAGCCCTCCGCACAGCAGCCTGCTCTAGAAGGCGTCTGCTGGCACAGGTCTGGCCCGCCCAGAGCCTGGCATGGCTTCCTCCCTCCCACCTGGGGAGCGTCCCAGGCCGGTGCCGGTCACCTGCGGCGTAGGCGCAGCACCTCCCCTCCCCAGGCGCCCCCAGCTCTGCGCTGCTCCTAGCGAGGTGTGTGCGCCTCACAGCATCATCTCTCTCCGCCTGCGCCTCCTCCCTTTGCTTCGCCTCAGCATGGGACCTTGCAGGCAGCGGGAGTCTGGCTGGTAGGGTTATTCTGTGAATTCCTCATGCCGTCAGCACCAGCTTTTGCTCGCTTATTTTTTAAGGACACACCCAACTTTCACCTACCCAGCCCCGGACAATTCTCACTGTCTTCTCTTCTATCTCAGAGAAGTTGGAAAAATTGAAGAAATTGGGAAGAGTTTGAGGACAGCCCTTTCTAATTTGTAAAAGTTGCAGATGTTATCAAATCGGTTGGTTAGAACTGGACTTGCAGGTTGTATGGTGCTAACCTTATTTGCATTTCTTAGTTTATTTATCTTTGCGTCTTACCAGGGGAGAGGTTGCTCAGAGAAGTTAGGCAGCTCATCTGAGGTTGCACGTCAGCGGGCAGCAGGGCCTCGCAGACGCCCACATGCTGATTCAGTCTCCTCCCTAGCGGCCGTGCCGCGCTGGGCAGGTGCGATGGGAGGGTGGGGGAGGGGCGGCAGAAGGGACTCACAGGACCTGCAGTATTCAGAGGAGGTGACAGCTCTTGCGAAGTGTCCCCGGCTTAAGCTTGGCCCGAGAAGACTTACACCTGTTAATTTCCTGCCATTGAGTGGGTTTGGACGGGAATCACAACTCAGAGATGACATTGCTCAGCGGGGCAGTTTGAAAGCGGAGGCTTTTCCTTGCGAGCAGTTATGCTGTGCAGACAGAAAGCGATGGATTCTGTGAGGCCAGGCGCTGTGATGGTCGGGGTGTGTTTTTCAGTGGGCCTGGCGACGGCTCCAGGCGAAGCAGGAGAAATCCTGTAGACGCGTGCAGTGCGCCGAGCAGGCGTTGTGCCGTGTGACTGCGCGCATCCTCGCTCACTTCCCGCTGAGGCCTCTTCGGCGTGGACGTCCCGGCTGCCCGTGTCCTGGAGCTCACTCGTGTCCTCACCCAGGTCTTACTCGGATCGGAGGTGGTTTGGATTTGTAGAAGGTCAAACTCGGAACCAAATTGATTTGCAAAAATTAACTTATTTGGATGCAGACTTCAGAAACTTTGCAGATTATACCACAGCCAAGAAACTGTTTACACAGTTAGCGCCAAAACCTCTGGCACTTTAACCCAGGACGGGGGTCCTGCAGGAAGCCGAGACGGGCACCACATCGAAGCCAGCGCTGCCGGGGTTCTTTTCCCTTCTGAGCAGAGGGACCCTGCTTGGGACTGAGCTCAGCGGGTCCTCCCACCGGCAGAGGAAGGACAGTGTTATCTTTTATAAAATCCTCTCTGATTTCAAGCCAAGAAGAGATACAAAATGAAGCTTATATTACAGCTTCCTGGTGTATAACCCAGAGGCCATTTTGGCCTTTAAATTATTTATTCTTTGAGTTTCTCGTATAAAAAAATGTGATATTTAAGCTTGTGTGTCTGCTTCATCTCATTTAACATTATGGTCTCAAGGTGCATCTGTTTTTCTCTAGATTAATCAAGTTTATCCTTCTTAATGGCAGAGTAGTACTCCATGGTGTGTAAACACCACAGTCTTTATCCATTCTTCTGTTGATAAACATATAGGTCCCAGGCCCAGGAGTTTGGCTCAGTGGCTTAAGCACCTGTCTGGCAGGCATGAGGTTGTGAGTTCAATTTCTGGTGCCACAAAAAAAAAACAAAAAAACAAAAAAAAAAAACCACATATAGGTTCCCTCCATCTTTGGCTATTCTAAACTGTGCTGCTGTAAACATGAGTGTGCATTTATTTCTGTAATACGGTGTCTTTCACTCTTTCAGGAAGATTCCTAGAAGAATAGCTGGGTCAAATGGAATTTCTAGCTTTAGTTTTTTTTGAGGAATCTCCATGCCGATTTCCGTAGTGGTTTTACGAGTTTACACCCCCACCAACAGCATAGCAGTTTCCTTTCTCCCCAGAACCTCACCAGCGTTTGTTATTATTTGATTTCTTGATGATGGCCATTCTTTCTGGGGTAGGGCGGAATCTCACTGTTGGTTTAATTTGCACTTTTCTAGTGTCAAACATGTACTCATGAAAATGAAAATAAGCCAGAGGCCAAGGATGCTTCCAAAAGCTTCCACTCTGGACTCAAGTAGAGCTCACGCGTGTTGCAGTCCGATTTCGGGGTTTGATTTATCCTCTCAGTGTCCACACGGCAGTGGTCAGTGGGGTGAGCTGGCTTTGCGTGCAGGTGATTACCTGCTGGACAGTAGTTCAGTGTCATCACGATTTTAGTGATGCTTTATTCCCAGTTTGTCCCATTACAGTTTTAGTAAGACCATGCTGATTACGCCGATGGAACCAGCCTTCAGTAATTCAGTGACTTCAGTGTTCTGTCAAGAGTTTTATTCAAAATGAAACACATATTTTATATCAAATATGAAAATGTCTTGTTACAGCTTCCTTCAGTCCAAATAGGGTGTCAGTGGCTTACAGAGTACGGGGGCACGACACGTGGAGGAAGACGAAGGGCGAGGGACAGCCAGGCGGGTCATTCCCGGAAGCCTGCAGCGCTGCCCGAATGGGATCGCGGAGACACCGCGGTTTGGGGAGTCCCTGCGTGCAGAGCGGAGCCCTGCAGTAGGGGCCTAGGGACCCCGAAGCGCAGTGGCTCTCGTTGTTGTGTCTGGGAGTCGGCTCTGCAGCCTCAGCCCAGGAAGGAAGTGGGTGCGAGGCCCAGAAGTCACCTCCTGTGGCTTCTGAGCGAGCCAGGAGCTCAGGCTGCTTCCTCACCTGTCTGAGCCTCGCTCTGGGATCGCCTGGGTTTGGACTGGGGCTTTGCAGCCGAGGGAGGAGGGGCAGAGACGTCGCCTGCACCCCTGGTGGTCAGAACCTGGCGAAACCCATGCCAAAGTTGCATCCTGATGTGAGTTATTCAGAGGGGGGGCCGGGCGGGGCCTTTGGGTCGCCCATGACTGGGGAGACCCCCTGGTGAGACTGCTGACCCTGGGCACTGGCTGCTCTCAGAGTGAGTCTGCCGCAGAGCCAGTCTGGGCGCCGTCCCTCGGCTCCCCTGGCCATGCGATGCTCTTGCGAGGTGGCGCCACACACGGCCCCTGCACGGTGGACCAGAATCTGCAGCTTCGGTAAACCTCTCGTCTTTGTAAGCGCGTGGTGTTGTGTTGTTAGGAACAGAAAATGGGCTGTGATTTGTCCTCTGACAGACACAGATATTGTTCACTGTGCACTGGGGAGCAGATTCATGGGCCTTTGGTGTTAGGGAATTCTGTTCCGTTAGTAGTTAGTACTTTCAAATGTGTGTGATCAGAACCGCAGTGAATATTTAAATAAAAGGATGCCTGGCAGTACAAGACACATTGCCACGAATTTCCCTCAAACCTCCCCTGTTCAGACACACTCGTCCCATCGTCCTCGCCCCTCTGCAGCAGCTCTGGAGTCCTCTTTCCTGAGAGTCTTTAGCTGTGCTGTCCTGGCTGCCTCGATGCCTTGCGTTGATTCGAAATGTTTCCCTTTCATGGTCATTTGGACTTTGAGACGGAATTGGAAGTCACACAGTGCCAGATCCAATGAATAAGGTGGATGAGGACACACGGCCGTGTTTTTAGGGGCTTGTCTTTCCATTGGGTGGGACTGGGCAGCAGCGTTTACCACGTTTCTGATCTTACTTTGTAAAGACACTCACAAAAGAGTACTCCAGCGCTGCTTCAGAAAGTGGCAAGAACGATGGGCTAAACGTGTTCGAAGCAAGGGGAAGTACTTGAGGGGGGATGGGTGTCAGTGTGTCCTCTGGCTGTAAACACCCACTTTGTGTTTTGGTCACGCCTTGTACATTTGGTACCCTGCAGCACACCTCTCAGGAGGAGCTCTGTGGCGTGTTGTAACCATGCCTCCCAGCCCTCTGTGGGTGGTTTTCCGGGTTGAGGGACTTGCTCCAGAGCCTGGCTGCACACAGGCTGTGGTGTTCCTGCGTCCACGTGGCCCCTGCCCACGTGCCCTGGGGTCCTGAAGCGTCAAGGGCTGTCCCTGCCCACGCTCCGGACAGTCCTCGCTTCCCGCGGTGAACAGGCAAATCGTCGGCTGGTGTGGGCGGTGGGGTGGAGAGGTCGCAGGTCACTGCCCACCGCCTCCCTAGCACCCCTGGGAGGGATTCCCCCGGCAGTCAGGACGTGGCGGGGCTCGGCAGACATGCCTCATGGTTGTGAAATCATTCTGAGTGCCTGACACTCGAGACTGAGAGGGCTTTTGTTTTGTTTTGTCTTTCTGTTTTCTTTGTTTCCAAGTGCACAAAGTTTGTGTGTCCGTTTTTGCTCTGCTGGTGAGCGGTGGCGAGGGCTTCTGTCCTAACACTGGTGCGTGTGACTTAATCCACAGACATCAGGTCGGCAAGAGCAGTGTGGAGCCCTTGACGCCAGAGTTTCCCGGAGAAGACCGGGCCTCAGTGGCAACCTGGGCCATGGGGCACCAGCCCGGGTCCCTGGGGATTTGCACCCACAGGCTGGGCTGAGAGACCGCCAGCGTGTAAGGCCTGGAAGAGCTTTTGGGTTTTCAAAAGCCGTCCAAATAAAAAGCGGGAGTATTCTCTCTCCCCCCGCAGTTTCACCTCGGCACGGCGGTGGCTTGCTGACCATTCTCGGCGCAGGGTTACAGCCCAGCCGGGAGCCTGCAGCACGCGGGGGAACCCTTTCCTCTGCCAGCTTCACGCTCTCCCAGCGCCTGTGACCCTGTGCCTGGGGACGCTGGGCACCTGCGCCTGCTGGGTCCCTGTGGATTTTAAGTCGAAGTCCGGCTTCCCAGTGGAGGGCTGACGAGCGTCGTTGTCCTCTGCTGTGGCCGGCATGTGCCCTGCATGTCTGTTACACAGTGCTTCCTCAGTGAAATGTAGTTACTCTGACACTGAGCATCGGAGATGGCTCCGGGGATCTTTCGCTGTCAGGCCTGAGGCCTGGCACCACTGTCTGGAAGTCAGCCTTGTGTGGGTGTTGCTGGTGTCATGCTCCAAACACAAGCACCTGGCGGTGGGCGGCACTGGGACCCAGCGAGGCTCTGGGACAGATCCCACCCCCCCAGCCAGCGTCCTGCCCAAATCCTGGCCCCTGCCTTCTTGGGGAGCTGGGTGAGCTCCGAGTCAATCTGTAGCAGAAAATGCTCCTTCCCCGCCCCCCGCCAGTAAGCTTCAGTCTCCTAGATGCCCAGGCCAGAGCTCCTGTTCCAGTGCCGGTTGCTCCTGTCTCTTAGAAACAGCTGGTTGCTGTGATGCACATTGTATAAAACAGTCTCAAGTCGACAAGCCATTCTGCTTCTGTCCTTCCCGCTTGCTTATCCCATGGAAGCCCGAGACCACCAGAGATCGGGGCCCGATATTCTGGGAGTGATCCCCATTGGTGTCCATCGACGTGAGTGAATCTGCCTCCAGGTCCTGGCTGGCACTTCAGTGTTTCCGCTGCCCTTGCAAATCCTGCCTGCGCCGACAGCACAGGGGCTGCCCGTAAGTCACGCTGTGCCTGGAGACACCAGTTTCTCCAGAAGGGGGAGGAAGGGAGAACAGCGCCCCTCTGCGGTGTAGAGAGGGGAGCACGGGGCACTGGCCTCCCAGGTGCCCAGCACGTGCCAGCGTCCCACCAGGTGGGAAAGAGCAGTTGGGCGCCAGGGAGTCCGGACTCTTGTCCCTCTGTGTGTGACCCCTCCTGGCTTCCTGGACTGGCCAGAGCCAGCGCCAGCCCGGATGGAGAGCCTCCAGCACTGTTCCCGCCTTCCTGGGGCCGCCCCAGTGATCCATCCCGAAGGCCCGCTGGGGTCACCGAGGGGGGCTGGCTCAGAAGCCCAGCAGTCCCTGGACAGCTCTCGGCGTGTGCGCACGTCCTCCTCACGCGCAAGTGCACACGGCACGAGTGGAGACTGATGCGTCCCTCATTGCTTCCAGTGCAGCGCCTTCCTGAGCAAATGCAGCCCACACTGTATCTGAGCCCTTCCCCGGTCCTCCCTCCGTGCTTCCCCATGTGCTGTGCGTCCCTCCTCGTCCTCACGCCAGCGCCGTGTCCCCAGACAGAGGACCTCGTGGGGAGCTGCCGTCCCCTCCATCTGCACACGCGGAAACGCTGGCCAGCAGCACGTCCTGCATGGAAGGCCTCTCAGACCTCTCTGGCCGAGTTCAGAGCCCACTGGCTTCCTTTGCTGTGAGTGTGACCCCGGCTGCTGTGGGCTGGAGGTGCCGCGTGGAGCCTGCCGCCCGAGAGGCATCGCCCCTCCTGGGGTTGCTGCTCCGCGAAGGGAGCTAGCTAGTGTCAAGGATGCGGCACGTGTGCCATAAACCTTAGCGCTACATGGTCACTGTCACTGTCAGTACCACCATCACGGGATCAGAGTAAATATGAGAGAGGGGTGGGGGAGGGAGGGAGGGGGCAAGGGAGGAGAGAGAGACAGACAGACAGAGAGGGACTTGGGGGTGACTGGTGAGGACAAGGGCTGCTCACGTCCCGCTGGCCTGTGCTTGTGCAGCTGCAGACATCCCCCTCGGGTTAATCAGTAGGCGTCACCTGAGTCTGCGGGCGACCACCGCCTGTGTCCCCAGGGACCGTGGGACCAGCCTTCTGCAGCAGCTGGGGGGCCACGTGGTGTCCACTAAGCCCTGTGATGTGGCCGGTGCGTGCTCTGTGCCCAGGTGACTGTCAACTCACCCGGTGGTTAAAGATCCTTAATATTACTCCTGTGTACACTAAAAAAAATAAAAAATTGTACAATTTAAGTATCACCTCTGTAAAGATTGTTCAGTATCAAAATTGCTTCAATTCCAGCATTGTAAAATTCAGCTATTTTTAAGAAATACCTGGGCCAAAACAAAAGTGATCCTCATCATTTTTTTTCCTGAACTAAAATAATAGGATTTTTAGATGGAGCCTAATTTTAAGTCTTGATATATGAGGTTTATAATCTCCTATTTATATTCCTAATCTTGTAAGCACACAGATTGACTGTAGCTAAACCCAAGTTCATTTTTTGAAAAAGTGTTTATTAAGTGAGAGGCATTTTTCCCGCACTGGCTTTCCTGGGTCTGCCTTCTTCAGCGGGCCGCCAGGAACCCACGAACCGGCGGTTTCTACCCGAGTGCACAAGCTAAAGCCGGCGTGGGCTTGGTTCTCAGACCGCGGGACAGAGGCAAACGTGATGACCTGAGGGACAGAGAAGCTCCAGGCTCCCCAGCCCCAGTCACCATCGCAAGGGCTTGGGGCTTTCTTGTGGCTGCATCTCGGGGTCTGGGCGGGAAAGCAGTGGAGGAGGCCCGGGCAGTGTGACAGGCGGCCAGAGCTAGAGGAGAGGGCAGGGTTTGGTCCCAACCCCCAACACTGTCTGCCCCAGACTCCCAGATGCTGCCCTTCACTTGGGTGTTTTGGTGACAGAAGATCTCACAGCTGAGGGGTGGCGTGGCCGCTGTCCTTCCCACAGCGCTCGGCCGTGTGCGGCGAGGTCTCTTCAGACACTCGACGCCGCGCTTCAGCGCCTTTGTGTCAGTGCGCCCCAGGGGCTGGAGCCTTGACCGAGGTGCGGGTGGCGGCTGGTGGTTTGAAACTTCCCGGAAAGGCCCGGGAACACTGGGACTAATGGGTGCGGGCCTGACGGGAGTAAGGACTGCCCCGTTGATATAGGAAAAAATGATCCCAGACCTCCAAATGATATGGGGGAATGAAACTCTCAACCTACTATATGTCCGGCGCGAGTTCGTGTTTTTTAAAAATCGAAGAATGAATTTTAGGAACGACAGAGGGTAAGAGCAGGATATATTTATTGAGGGAAAGAAAGCTTCTGTCTGAGGGACAGAAGGGGGCCCGAGCGGGTTGCCCGGGACTCTGTCATTTTTAGGGACTTTTATAGAATAAAATCATGATGGGGAAAACTGGGAATTTGCAAGGCAGGCGGGCATAAGGTGGGACATAACCATGGTTAACCAATAAGACTAATGGCCCAGGTAAAATGGATTAAATCAAGGACAAATGAGGAAAGGAGTCACATAGTAAGCGGGGATGCTTAACAGTAGTGACCCTTTCTGTAGGGCGTTGGGATGCTGACTCCTAACTTCCTCAGGGTGATAGAGAACTATTTAGAGTATCAATCCTTAGGATATGGGTGCACTTGATCTGTCTTTTGTCTTGGTATCTGGCCCACAGCAGGAGGTGTCTGTCTCCTCAGAGGTTACAAGGTATCCGAACTTCTGCACTGGTTCCTTTGAGGGTCCAGCCCTGTCTGACTGCCTATAATATTTTGTCTAACTCAGTTTTCCTGTAACACCGTTTGCCAGAACACACGCAGACGCTTTCGGGCTCAATGGGGCTGTGCAGGTCGGTCCGTGAACGTGCGTTCCCGGAAGGCGATGCTCACAGGGCGGGAACCGTGCAGATGCCCAGGTGGGCCGGGGGCCAGGAGGGCGGTGAGGGGTGGTGCAGACCCAGACGGGGGAGCTGCCTGCAGGGCCTCTCAGGAGGGAGGGGAGGAGGGGGCAAGTGAAGCAGGCAGAATCAGGGTCCTGCAGGCAGAGAGCCTGAGGAAGGGCAGCCCGGGCCAGAGCCGGCGCGGCGGAGTGGAGCTGGGGCAGGGGCAGCACGGGTCCTGGCACAGGAGGCAAAGAATTTAGCCTTTTTTATTTTTCAAACACATTTATAAAAACGTCAATTAAAAACATTTTAATTGGTGCTTATTCATGGTTCTTACTTATGGGGTGCAGTGTGAAGCTTTTGTAAGTGCAGCGTGTGCCCCACACCAGGGTGACCGGCCTTCCCACCCCGGAAGTGTGGGTGGCTTCTTTGTGCAGTGTCGCACTCCAGTCTTCCTGATCTTTACGATGACGAGAAGATGCTGCTCCCACAGTCACCTGAAGTGCTGCTGACACCGGCGCTGTCCTCCTGTCTGTGACCTGACCACCGCCCCGCTCTATTCTGCTTGGAGAGCCACTTCAGCTTCCGCAGAGCAGCCAGGATGCGGCCTGTGACCGCCTGGGCCCGGCTTCCTTTGCTCAGTCCTGTCCCCCTCGGCCCGCCGAGCTGCGCAGGTGGCTGGTGTCTTTCTCTGCTCCTTCTCTTCCTGGATGGGTGTTTACCGCAGTGCAGCATGGAGCCGTGGGGGCCAGGTGTGGGGAGCTGGTCTGAGAAGCTCCGCCCTCCAGGGGTGGCAGGGCCGGGCTGGGAGGCTGCGGAGACCCAGAGAAGGGCCTGCTTTCACAGTCGTTTTGGAGGAAACCCCAGCAGGATTTGCAGATGGATTTGGTGTGGAATGTGGCCGGGAGGGGCTGCAAAGGCGGAGAGGAAGGCGCCAGGCTGGGTGTCCAGGCCCTGGCAGCGACTGCGCCCAGCCTGAGAGGGGACCAGGCCGGGGTCGGCAGCGGGGGCCCCAGCTCCCTCTGGATGGGAGCCGTGTGGCTTGGCGGGAAGTCCACCCGACGGGCTGTCCTGTGAGCCAAGTCCAGATGGACTCTTAAGTCAAATATGGGGGAGGCCCAGACTGAACTTTAACTGTGAAAAATTCATGCAATATCCAGCTAATTTGATGCTGTTACACGTTAAAGAACAATTCACAGCTCAAGTGGCATTGCCCCCCGCCTGTGTAAGTAACTGACGGCATGGCTTGCAGTCAGTGGTGTTCAGAGGGACAGAGCCTGACCTGACGTCTTCTCCAGTTCCGCTTGCTCGCACCTAAGGTGGATGGGTGTTTTCCGAGGGACTGGACCAGTGGGGTGCTGATGGGGCACCGAACTCTGTAGGGGCAGCACTGCAGAACAGCCGGGCACCACATGTTGCGCAGAGAACCAGTCAGATCGCCAGTCCTCTCTGTGGAGCACTAAGTGCCTGCCGAGGGAGCACGGGGGAAGCACCTGTCCCTCAGACTGCAGGGAGCAAGCGTCTCGGGCTCCACCGCGTCACGCGTGCTCACAGGAAGTAACCAGGCCACGTCGGTGACCCCGCTTATGCCAGAGGGGCCTGGTGCTGCACAGAGGGGCCTGCTGTATGACACGGGGCGGCTCTGCACAGAAATGCCATTACTTTCTGTCATTCGCCGGGGGAACAGGGCATCGGTTGCAGTTCTAGAACTTGGAGCAAGTGGCGCTACCATGCGTAACCGTGACCACTGCATCTGGAGCCACCGCCGAGTATCTTGTGTGAAAACCGGAGATCTGAAGCGCTCCCACGTTGGGACCGTTGTGCACGCTGCCCTGACACCGTCAGGGAAAGATGCCACACCACGAGGCTTTGTTTCATCCGCAGGATTATTGAAATCCTCTGCCTTTCGGCTGCGTGTGTCAGGTGTAAAGGAGACACAAGTGGGTTTCTTGTGTCACCTCGGGTTCCAGCCGAAGCTGCATTCTGTGTGTGCACCGTGCGGACGCAGTCTCATTATCCTCATGCGCGACCCCGACCCGGAATCCATACGCTTCGCTGCCGGCGTTCCGGCTGAGGGGCGCGTGCCCTGTGTAGGGGCTCGGAGCTGCCTGTGTCTCGAGCCCGTGCCCGTGCTGTCCTGGGACCCCAGTGCTGGGGTGTGCACAGCTCGGGGCCCCTCATGGGGATCCTTCCCAGATGTAGCTTTTGAAGAATTTGTCCAAAAGACTACCATAGCACAGCTCTTTTTAGTATATTTAACGGTTCTACGTAAGTCCATTCTGCTCTTAGGAACTAATAAAACACGAAACTCTCCAGTGGAAAAACACTCTCCCAGCCATAACCTGCAGCGTGCGCCCGGCCGGGGCTCCGGGGACCTGTGGGGAGCTACAGCGAGGGGCTATTTTCGTTGATGTTAATGACTTTTACATTTACTTGTACAGCGTAATTGTGAAAGAAGACCCCAGATGGAGCTTAAACCCACTGTACTCCCCTCTGTCCATCAACCTATTACCCAAGACCATTTTTAAAATTAGATTTTCTCCACTTAAAAGAAAAAAACCCATACCAGTAAAATGTGGCGTTGAAGATTATTCCAGATGACCATTAGGTATAGTTCTCATGCAAAGCTTGTATTATCTCAAAAATTAAATTTTAAATGATTATATTTCCTGTTTCCTTGTCAGTTTGATTCCTTCGTCCTGTCCACCCTCTTGCCCTTGTGCCGCGCTGCCCGGCGTGTGCCCTCTGCTCTGCTTGTCCGCGCCCGGTCCTTGGCGTGGGTCTACGTGGACTTCCAGGTTTGGCAGAAGCACGTCGCAGAGCTCAGGCCGGCCCTGCTCGCCCCTGCCCTTGCCGTCCCAGCGCTGCTCCTCCTGCTGTCCGGGCGAGGTGCTTCGTCTCGTCACTGCAGCTGGGCTTTCGCTTGTGGCCAGCGTCCTGCCAGGCTGCCTGGTGACACTGCCCTCGTCTTGGTCTGGGGACCCATGCCCGGGGACCCAGGTCCCGAACAGTGTGGGCGGGTGTGCATCAGCTCACCAGTGTCTGGAGAGACGTCCCGGTCACTTAGGTCTTGTCCTCTCCCGTCCCTCTGTGGGGTGCAGATCCGCACACGTTTGCCGGGGGCCTCCTTTTCTCTCTCCCTGTCTGTGAGCTGAAGCGCAGGAGTCAGTGTGACCCCGTCTCCGTCCTGAGCCTCTCAGTTCCTCGGAGAGGGCAGCGTTAGCACACTGCACGGGGAAGTAGACTGACGTGACTGGGGAGGATGTTGGGGCAACAGAAGTCGGGTCCGTGGGAATCTGGGGGGAACGTGCAGCTCATTGGTAGGGTGGAGGCGTGGGCAGAGGAGCAGCCCCCATACTGTGCATGGGTCCTTGGGGGGCTTCCTCCATGGCAGACGCTGAGGAAGGGCGGTGCTGAAGGACGTGCAAGGGCAGCCTGGACAGAGGCACCCAGAGGACGCTTCGGAGAGCGCCACAAGCCCGCAAGTCCCACCGCAGAGACGCGGGGCTGGGGACGAGTCCAGGGCTCTGCGTGCTGAGACCTTGGTCCCCACTTGGCCTGTCGGCCTCTGTGTTCAGGGCCCTTCGGTCACCGAGGCTGCGCCCTGCAGAGGGTGGATGGGCCCCGGTGTGTCCTCTCCTCTCTGTCCCCCACCGTCGTCATCTGGCCTGGCCCCCGGAGGCCCCAAGAGCGAGTCTGCCCAGCCTTGGACTGGAAACTCCAGTCCTGAGCCAAAACCACCGTTTCCTTTGTAAGTTGACTCCCCTGGTGTTTTGCTAGAGTGAAAGGAACCAAGATGGGGAATCCAGTCGGTGGTCCTGAGTGACCCTTCGGAAGCAGTTCTGGCGCTGTACTGCGTGGTGCGGTCACTGTAGTCGCAGGGCTGCACAACAGCAAAAGGGAGGGTTTTACCTGCACAAGTCACCACACGCGGTGTGACGGGCTGAAACGCCACCCTGGGCCTCATGAAATGTGCGATGGAGACCAGAACTTGAAGGAGCGGCAGTCCCTGAATTAGTGCACCTGGGGTCGGGCTGGGCACTGCGAGGGTCCCCACACCTGTGTGGCAGGCGGGACGCACTCTGGACATGGAGCCCAGCTTGTGACTCCTCCTGATGCCCTCATTGCAGCCCCGTGGGGTCGAGGGGACCAGGAGCCAGCATGGCACGGACATGGTATCCCTGACAGCCAGCTGGGAGCCGGCCGAGGAGGCCACCAGGCTGGTGAGAAGGTGCATCTCAGGCCGGCACGGCTGAGGGCGGCGGAGGTGGGCAGAGCTTCCTTCCTGAGTGTGGGGAGGTCAGCCACGCCAGGCATGGGAGGCCCTGGGGCGGGGGTTCGAGCTCTGGCCAAGTTGTTTGCCTAGCGGGGCTGCACACCCCGGGAGAGACCCTGCGCTGCGGGCACCTGCAGGTCTGTCTTCTGGGCACTGTCTTTCCCTCCTCACCTTCTCCGTTTCTTTGATTGCACTTGGGTTTCTGTCTGTGTCGTGAGTCTCAGGAATGATAACCCCACAGAGCTTGGGGGCCAGAGGACGAGCACCCTCCTCAAAGAGGTGCCCAAGTGTGCCCCAAGCTGCCTGCAAGACCTTGGTTTCAAGAATGGGCTTCAGGAGTGAGAGCAGTCAATTGTGTAAAACTGAGAAAGCTCACTTGTGAAGCAGTGTGTCGCCTTGCCTGTGGCCGCCAGCTAACTCCTGTTCAGTGGCTCGCCAGCCGCTGGAGATGTGTAATTTGAGTGTCTTCCAAGCCTACTCGGCAATTACGGGGTCATTTGGACGGCAGTTACCTGCCACCATCTTGCCCACAAGCCCAAGAGCTGTGGGAGTTTATTTTTCTAGAAAAATACAGTAATTCATCAGTGCCAGGAACAGACAGGAAAACGACTAGCCTGCACATGTGCAAATCAGAAATGCCTAATTTTGCATTTTGACTCGAGCTAATGATGGGAAATAATTGCACCCCAAGTGCCAGTTCCACTTAAGCCAAGCAGAACGGTATTGCAGGAAGTTTGGTGGAGATTGCAGAGCCAGCAGAAGCCGTGGAACCTCAGAGCTGCCGCTGGGACTGTGGGGGTGGACTGGGCCGTTGAACAGCGGGGCTCAGGCCAGGAGCTGCAAACCAAGCAGCTGTGTAGAACATAATTAAAAGCCACAGCCTCGTCGTTCAAGGGATCTCTGCTGCATCGCCTTTTTTTACTGAGGAGATAATTACATTTTGTTTTCTTCAAACTACTGTCTCCAAATCCCAAGCTTTCAAAATTACGGAACTGAAATTGAGGTTTCTAATCGTTTCATAGAAAGCATTTAAGGAGGAGCGAATACTTATCTCGGCAGCTGAAGGATGGGTAGATCAGCCCAAGGGAGGCACACATTCATCGTGCAAGTGTTCTTCCTGCTCATGGGAGGCACAGGGTCAGAGCTGGAGGCCCCGAGCTGCTCCCCAGTGAGTGCTGATAAACAAGGAAATAATCAAGTAAACAAATCCATTACGGATTGTAACAAGTTCTGTGAAGAAAGTGAGCAGGATGAGGAAGCAGAGTGTATGAGTCATTTTTGCTGTATAACAAACAGTCAAATATCAGAGGCTATAAAAGCCAGTGCTGGACTCTGTTAGGGGGCGTGAGCTGCCCTTCTCTGTCCTACACAGCCCAGGAGGACACTGGACAGGGGTGTCTATGCAAAGCTTGCAACGAGGGAGCCTGGCTGGGGGACCGCTGTGGGCCATGGGAGCCGCTGGGTGGAACTTACAAGGATGTGGTCTCAGGAGGTTGCTCTGAGAAGGAGACATTAAGTGGAAAGACAGGAAGGAAAAGCAGCCAGTCCTGCTGAGAGCTGGGGCCCGAGTGTGCCACCTGGGAAGGACACGGCTCCCAGGTAACAGAAAGGATGAGGTGCGGACTGAGGTCCAGGTGGAGGGGAGCCCACAAGTTGGCAGGCAGGTTGGAGAGGTCCTGTGGGAATGTGGGGGCTTTTAGGGCTTGGTAAAGAATTTTAATGTAAATTTCAGTGCTGAGAGAAGTCCCAAAGTGTTTTAAGAAGGGGCCATGTGGTAAGACTATGTCTTTAAAAGATCTCTGGTGCCTGAATGGACAGAGTAGGAAAAGTGGTTCAGAAAGAACCCTGTAAGGTGCTGCCTTCCACTGGGGCAGTCCAGTCCAGTCTCATGGTGGAGGCTGGGCCTGTGCCAGGAATCTTCTGGAGACAGGAGAGGGAGGAGAAGAGAATCAGCAGGTGTCGCTGAAGATTGGGTGCTGAAGGACATAGAGCGATTGAAGTTCCCTCCTGAATTTTTAGAACTTGCAGTCCTCCTGCCTCAGCCTCTCAGAGTGCTGGGATTAAGTCATTCACCACTAAACCCAGCTTTGAGCCACTCTTTCTAAAACATTGTTAGTCATACGCTCTAAAATTTTCACCTTGGATCATCTGTTCATTTGCTGAATCCCCAGAACATTTGGGTATTTTATTGACAGACAAAAAGGACTTTGCAGATGTGACTGTGTTAGGGGGCGTGAACTGCCCTTCTCTGATTGCCACAGAATATTCTTCGATGACTCCGTGGAGGAGAAAGGCAGCAGGTGGAGCCGCCCTGGTGGTCTGCAGGCCCCTGAAGTGCAGGGAGGGCCCTGGGTCTCTGTCCTGTGGACTTAGTCCAGCACTCACCTAGCAGGGGTGGGGCCCAGAGCCGCAGTGCTCCGTGCGCGCCAGGCCCTGGGCAGAGGGCCCTGCCACCCTGCAGACCGTCCCTGCACCTGCCGGTGGTGTCCCTGGGGTCGCCTCGCCTCAGCCGTTCTCTGTCTCGTCCGGGAAGCTCTGGCTGAGGACCTGGGGCCTTTGTGTTTCAGGGGACCTCTGTGCTGCAGGAGCCGCACGTGCACGGCTGACACAGCCTCTCACAGCGCCGGCTCGCCAGGAGCCTCGTCATGGCTTCTCTTTGGGCCTGAGTTTCCCACATCACCGCCTAAGGAGCTGTTCAGTTTCTAATCAGGCCTCGCATCAGACCACCCAGGCATCTGTGGCGGTTCCCAGTGAGTCAGAAGCAACAGGGCAGCTTTGCTCATTTCTTACCCTCAGGGGCAGCCGGGAGGCCTGGCCATCTGTTCTACCCACAACCTCCCGGCCCTCCAGACAGTGAATGACCTTGAATGAGTGACTAACCTTAATAGAATGATAAAATCAACATCGAATGCTCAGAAATGCTTATTGTCTTCCTTTCTGAATAATAACAGCATTCGTGATGAGAAACTGTCTCAAACTCTGCAGTTTAGAACAGTGTGCTGTGGTCAGAAGTCTGCGGTGGTCTCATCAGGAACGACTCCTTTCCGGGGTCCGGGCGAATCCTCTCACCCTGGGCAGCTTCCGCAGCCCGCCAGTGCCTGGCTGTCCAGGCTCGGTGACCCTCTGTTCTCAAAGCGGTGGGGACCAGCCGCGTCTTCCTCACCCAGGTGCCATGTCTGCCCCCCTCCTCCCCCCAGTGCTCTGTGGCTTCACCCGGATGCCCCGGGCGTGTCTCCCCAGTGCACGAAAGCCAGTTTAACCACATCGTCAGTCCTCTGCGCCGTGGGCGGTCACATAGTCACAGGTTCTGGGAACTACTGCATGGCTGAAGAAATGGAAGAATTCATCTGGAGTTTAAAATGTCTTCAAAGGAAGCCTGGGTAGTCAGAGCCAACATAAAAGTCAGATGCAGTATTCCACTGGTTACAGACTGATGGACAGAAAAGCATGGCCGCCGGTATTCTGGCTTAAGGATACTTTGTTTGCAAATTCTCCTATAATGAGGGAGTTTAAAAGAATCTGCTTAAATCACCACCTGAGGTGGTGTCCAAGAATATACCAGGAAAGCCAAACTTTTACTTTTAAATTGTTCACATAAGTTTTTCCATCTGTTTAGTTCTTAAACTGAAATTTTATTAGCAGCTATGAGAATCCGGAGGCCCCTTCCAGGCTTTCCACACTGTCTTTATGGAGATTAGATAAGTGATCGATCAGGCTGAATGGCTGAGAGTGTCTTGTGTGCTTGGGACCCACGGGCTCTTCCTGCGTCTTATTTTAAACTCGTTCCCTCAGCTTAGGGCGGGACTGCACTTGAGGGAGAAACGCGCTGCTTATCACACATTGTGCTTCAGCTGGTGTCACGAGGCCATGATGGAGCCCGGAGCAAGCTGAGGAGGATGCTCAAAATGATTTTTGAAAGCTCTAAATAATGATTGTGCAGGTTTATATACTCTTTAAAGTGCTTTACCTTCAAGAATAGGGCACAACTTGCTAGTCTTTCCCTAAATTTTTCCCCTTTTGCAAAATGGAGAAGAAGAATAAGCAGTATTGCTAATGCACCCATTTTCAATTATATAGATTTTTGTATTTTATTTTTTAGATCTTTATGTTGGTTAAGCTTAACTGTCAGCTTGGTTGGTTTAGTTGCCAAGGGATTAGTAAAGCGCACTTCGGGCTGTGTCCAGTGGGTCATGGGGACGCCCGTGGGGTCTGTACCTGGCCCCTGGTCCCATCCTCTCTGATGCTGTACCCCTGCTGAGTTTCCTGGCTGCCACGGACTAAGCGGCCCTTCTGCTGCAGTGTTTCTATTTTAGAGCAACCAAGCATGGACTGAACCCCTGAAACCGTGAACCAAATAAACCTTTCCTCCGTTAAATTTCAGGTGTCGGGTGTTGTGTCCCGAGAATGAAAAGCTGAGACAAGACTGAGCACAGCAAGGATGCTGGAAAATAGCACTTTTCCCTGGGATCTGCTAGTCCAAGGGCAGCCTGTACCATTTTTTGTAGCTCTTTTCCCCAAGGCTTTAAAACGGGGTCTGCAGGTTATGGGGCTTAAGAAGTAACAGTGTTTCAATGCTAGAAAATAAATGAGATAGAAAAAGATGTATGAATGGTCATTGCAAAGTGTTGTATTTGATTTAACATAAGATTTGAATCCTACTATGGAGAAAAATATTAAAGTGAAATCATTTAGCATATTTAATATATAAACACTGTTCAAATTGGTACCATAACAGGGAATTCATGAGCTATGGTAAGGAAATAGCTAAATGTATCTAAGTTTAAATTTGCCAGGAAGGGGAAAGGCATTTTGAGTGGTGGGTGTTAGAATTTGAGAATCCCGCACAGAGCGTGGTTATCCCACAAGGGGTTTTATTTCCCTCTAGTTTGTTACTCACAGACGGGTGGCAGCCTCCACGCGCAGACGGGGTGCTGAACACGGCCACCCCAGGGCTCTAAAGTGCGTCTCTGATGAGGGCCTTTACTTAGGAGGCGCTGGGAATCCAGGGTTCCTTCCTGTGCCCTCACACCCTGCCTGTGTCTGTGTCGATTGCTTGGCCTACTGCAGCAAGAAGCCAGGAGCTGGGTGACTTGAACAAGAGCAGCTGGCGTTGGGGCCCGGGGCCTGCAGGACACTCTCACTGGGGCTTGTGCACGGCCACTTCTCCCGTGCCCTCACGCGGCCTTCCCTCTGGGCGTGCCCGTGTCCTAGCTTGTCTTCTTCTAAGGACACCGAGGCTGCTGGGTCAGGACCTCAGGGCGCCTTACCACCGCTAAGCAGTCACAGCCTGAGTCCTGAGTGCTAACCCTGCCACACGGGAGCTGTGGCGGGGACACAGTTCAGCTGTCAGGGTTTATTTCTACGGTGTCCCACACGTTACTCTGTGTAAATGCTAAGGAAGCTCCGTGATCTCTGAAAACACGGAGATCTGTTTAACCCCTCAATCAGAGGAAAGCAGCTCTGCTGCTTCGGCAGCCACCCCTCCCACCGCCCCAGACTCCCCTGGCCCGCGGTCTCCCTGGCTTGCTGTGGAATTTCCCGGGGAGCATTGGGACTGTGGTCTGACAACCTCGAGCAATACCTGAGAACTTCCGTATGGATATCCTGTTTGTAAAGGTGCCCAGGTGGCTTCCATGCACAGTGAGGCTGCTAAACCCAGCCCTCTGCAGAGACTCGACACCAGGTGTCCTCTCTCAAGAGCCCTGGGTTGCGCTGGCCCTCAGAAGCACCCCACTTGGCCACTTAGTCCTGTGTAGGGGGAGGGTGAGTCACCAAGACCCTGAGGACTTGGGCAAAAGCACAGAAGTAGTTAAACAGTGAAATTCTGTCCTTAACACAGAGCCAGGGGTAATATAAGAGGCTGGCAAGGCCACGATTGCATGCAAAGGCTGCTGGTCCATTTCCTTGTGGGATTAATCAGCTGGGAGATCGTTATCCATGGCGGAGGACACAAATATTTATCATCTGCGATAACCACCGCAGAGCGGCGTACACTCCCTGGAGACCTCGGACACCCACGGACCTGGAATCACCTCGTGGGTCCCCACGCTCTCTAAAACGTGACTGCTTCCCGTTAGTGGCTGTGTGCTGTTTACCTTCATCGCCATGGCGCCCAGCAAAGTTCCGCACACAGGATGCAGCCGGGAGCGTGCGACTGGACGAGGGCGTGCTTCCTGGTATGCGGGGATGGAACTCTGCGTCCAAGTGCAGTTTGGACACTTGGTGGTCAGGGCTGGAGGTCCCGAGCCGCCCCTCCCAAGGTCAGAAGCCAACGTGTGCTGGGGAGGCAGGTGATGAGGACCAGGTCCTGGGGCTGTGGTGTCTTGGCGACTGGCACCGGGTCACGGCTGTGGTACCAGTCAGGCTGCCCTCTTGGGGGCATCTCTGTGCTGAGGAGTTGGCGCCCGAGCAGGGCTGACGGAGAGCCGCGGGTGGAGGAGTCCCCGGGCGACGTACCCAGGAGGTGTCTGATGCTCACCAGGGCAGACTTTGGAGAAGCGGGGCGGGCATTCCACACGCGGTCGCACGCAGCCCCTTGTCACCTCTGTGCCCGCCCCTCCGGAGGACGCAGCCTGGGGTGGGCTTCCCTCCCGGGGCGCCCAGCACCCCCGCAGCGCGGGCGGGCACTGGCTACCGTGTGCTCGGTCAGGTTCCTTTGTGCAGATGGATTCAGACGGTTCCCTGTGAAGGGCGGCTTCCCCAGAGTGGGGATGTCTGGCCGGCGTCTTCCCTCCTTCAGTGCCGACCTGCAGGCCCCGGGCTCCGGCTTCCTTAGCCCGTGCCGAGGTCGCCCGCTTCAGGTGCGTGCCCGTGGGCTGGGGTGCTGAGGGCCTGTTTCCTTGGCGCCTTTGAAAATGCGCTGTTCATCTCAGGCTTCCGGAATCTGGCCATGCTGAAACCCAGGGTGGCTTTTCTGTGGCTCGGCTTCAGTGAGAATTTTGTTCCGTCTTCTCTTGTTTTCATGGTGCTGAGGATGGACCCTGCCCTGTGGTATAGGCAGGGACTCCCCAGCGAGCCACACACCACCCCAGGTCTTCACAACTCCACAGAGAGGGGTCGCCCAAGGGGCACGAGGGACACTGAGTGGCGTCACGGTCCGACCCTCGGAGGCCTTTCTAGATGTCAGACGCGCTGACCTGAAGGGGAGGAGCGGCGCGTGTCTCCGTGTCCCCGCATGTGCCCTGGACTAGCGATGGTCGGTGTCAGTGTAAAGCAGACGTGGCCTTGGGGAGTCAGCGTGTAATCGTCTCTGATAAATGAGTCTTTCTGACTACACTTGGGAGTTTACCATTCTGCTTCAAAGGCACATTTTAAGTTGCTGTGTGTATCTTCAACTTCTAAATAATAAGAGTTCCCCATGTAAAAATGACAAATGTAGTTAAAGATACTTTACTGGGGGGAACTTTCTTCCTGAGACTATGTATGAGAGTCAAGTAATAAAGATGTAAAGGGGTGCAGATGAACATTTATGTGCTGGGGAAGGAGGGAGGGAGGGAG